>MCJB01049708.1:47473-90940 GCA_002018475.1 Nicotiana obtusifolia
ATATAATCCTTCTTTTAAAGGTTTTCCAAGAACTACTGTTAAAAATGATATTATCAAATTTAAAAACGAATATAGAGATTATTTGCGATATTTATTTGATAACTCTTAAAGGCTATTTTTCTAGTTTGCACTCTTAGTGCTAGCTAATATTTTTTTCTTCCACTGTCACTGTACTTCAGATTTACTTAAACTTTTTGGGTTCTAACACGTGTTCAGTATTTCAAAGTGTCATCCACTCACTAGAGTTAACCTGACTAAGTGAATCAAATCTTACCTCTACTAGCTCTGCTAAAATTGCTAATTCACTGTATCCACTCAAATATACTTACTATTCTCTTACTAACCACTTGCTAGCATCATGTTTTCTTGTTCTGCTTCAAATAACTAAAGTGAAGCATAAGGTTATTTCTAACTTCCTTCACCATCCGACCCTATTCTATGGTCGCATATTATCTTTCTCTTTTTTGAACTATGTACATGGATCACACTTAGGAAATTTCAATTGTCTTACACGAAATTGGAATATCTTACCCCAAACTTTCTATACACTTCAAAATCATATCAGACTATAAACATCAGGGTAGACACTTAGATCTTTTATTTCACAATAATAGTAGCTGCTTATTATAGTAACCTACTAATCTAGTACTTTCTAGTTCTAATTTGAATAAATCTTAATAACTTAAAATCATTCCCTGAAAATCAATATCGGCTGCTCTTGGTTCTCATTTCATACATCATATCTTCTTAGTCATATACATGAGTCGTACAAAAAAAACACATTGTTGGTAATAACCAATGTTTCTGACTCCTAGGTATTTTGCCCTTAGGCCCTTTTCTGTCTAAAACTATATGCCTGTTGCGGTTAAATTCTTAACCTGTTACACCGTGGGTCGGACATCTGAACTATCATCATCCAACCTGTGGATCCATTTTCAAGAATTAAAATAAAATCGTTCTATGAGGTAAAACACATACAGATAAACTACCATAAACAAACTTGTCCTTCAGAGTATACCATCATCTGATAAATCACTTCCTGCATCACCCAACAAGTCTTGGGTCTTAATTCGGACCTAAAACATGCGTAAATTTAGCTATAGTCATAGTTACCTACATTTCCTTTTAGTACCCATAGGCATCACTATATACTCAAAAGTCACCAGAATCCGTGTACACTGAAAATTTGAGATCTGGTAACTAAATAATTGAATACTGCATACTGAATAACTATAAACTTGCTAACTAAAAGACTATATAACTGGTAACTGAGGAAATCTTATAACCATAAAACATGATAACTGCTTTTGTACTTTCTGATAAGGTTATAATCTGTACTATCCATTGCATCCCACTTTTAATATCCTCTCAAGTCTCATTTGTTACCAATATGTACTCTATAATTATACCCCAACGGGAAATTATCCTCTCTAGGACCAAGAGTTTTTCCTGCTCGTTGCTTAGGCATTCGATACACCTGGAATTTGATAGAAAAAGAAGGTTACTTATTGCTCTAAGCTTCATGGCACGATCTAGAATAGGAAGAAATGAGACAATCCTGAATGTCTTGGTAGTTAACCATTTATATGCATGGCCGACACATACATATGAAGAAAACTCCACTAGACACGGCTTCATACACTCCCTAGGACACTTGAACCTAGTTCTCTGATACGAAGCTTTGTCACGACCCGAACCTGGGCCTGGGCGTAACACGGCACCCGATGCCTAACTACATGTGACTGAGCGAACCAACTGACTGGCTGAATCAACATGTGATATCATAACATACTGAATGTGAAAGATAAACTAGCACATGTTGATATACTGAAACTCTGAATGATATAAATCAAAAAGTGGAAATACTAATATAATTCTAGAACAAATGTGTAGCAAACATTGCTTAACATGAAAAGCCTGACTCTGTCAACTGTTACTCTAGTCTATAAAGCCTCTGATGAAGTACTGAAAATACTAACTATCTGAAATACTGAAAGACTGCAAAGTAATGATAATGCCCCGAAAGAACTGGAGCTCACCAAATAGCTAGTACGAGAATCCTAGTGCTCTAAATCTTCAACTTGTAAATCATTACCTGCATTGTGATATGTAGGCCCTAGGAAAAAGGGGCATCAGTACATTTGAATTGCACTGGTATGTAAAGCAACCAATAGAAAGAACTATAAATGTGAAATTGATACTGAGTTGGTAACTGAGAATTGATAATTGATAACTGAAATGATAACTGTTGAAACTGAAACTGAAATGACAACTGATAACTAATAACTAATAACTGAAATGATAACTGTTGAAATTGAAACTGAAATGATAACTGATAACTGATAACTAACAACTGAACAAAGAAAGTAAGGATATGAATATTCCCTCTTATGAATGATGAACCACCTGTTTATCTAAATAAACTACGGCCTCGGGTCCAATATATATGTGCACAAGCTATGGCCTCAAGCCCAAGTATATAGCATTCAGCTCGCTTCCCAGATTTCTTGTGCTATAGCCCACGCCTCCTGCATGGGCCCGAGTGCCTAGACTCGGATCGCCTAAAATTATTTTGGCTTGTCAAAAACAAACTAAGGAAGATTAGTCACCACCTCACAATGGGCGTTACTCATTGTTTTGGCTTTTTAGAGCCATAAAATTGAAATTATATTCGATTTCTAGATTTTCGTGTGTTATAGCCCACGCCTCTTGCATGGCCCCGGTGCCAGACCCGGATCGCCTAAAATTACGTCGGCCCGTAAAAAATGACCTAAGAAAATATAGTCACCACCTCGCCATGAATGTTTCTCATTTTTGGCATTTTAGGGCCATAAAACTCGAATGGGCTTCGGCGCCTGGATCCAGATTCCCTAAAACTTCCCGGCGCATCAAAAAAAATCTAAGAAATAATACTCACAGCCTCGCCATGATTGTTACTCATTTTTTTGGCATTTAAGGGCTACAGCTCACGCCTCCTGCATGGACCCGAGCGTCCGGACCTGGATCGCTTAAATTTTCCCCGCCTATCAAAAACGACCTATGGAACAATACTCATCGCCTTGCCATTACCATTACTCGCATTTTGGTATTTTTGGGCCATAAAACTGGAATTCCATCTGATTCTCAGATTTCGTGTATTATAGCTCATGCCTCCTGCATGGGCCCAGATGCCCAGACCCAGATCGCCTAAAATTTTATTTTCCTGTACAAAATGACCTAAGGAACAATAGTCACCGCCTCTCCATGACCGTTACTCATTTTTTAGCATTTCAGGACCATAAAACTTGAATTCCGCCTGATTCCCAGATTTTCGATGTTATAGCCCATGTCTCCTACATGGCGCCGGAGCCGGATCGCCTAAGATTTTGAAGGCCCATAAAAAATAACCTAAGGAACAATAGTCACCGCCTTGCCATGAACGTCACTCGTTTTTTGGCGTTTTAGGACCATAAAATTAGAATTCCGCTCGATTCTCAAATTTTATGTGTTATAGCCCACGCCTCCTGCATATCCGCAGACCCGAATCACCTAAAATTTTGACGGCCTATCAAAAACAACCTAAGAAACAATAGTCACCGCCTCGCCATGATCGTTACTCATTTTTTTTTGCATTTTAGGGCCATAAAACTGGTATTCTGCCAGATTCCCAAACTTTCGTAAGCTATAGCCCACGCCTCCCGCATGGGTCCGGTCTCGGATGGCCTAAATTTTTTTTCGGCCCATAAAAAATGACCTAAGGAACTATAGTCACAGTCTCGCCATGTCCGCTACTCATTTTTTGGCATTTTAGGGCCATATATCTGGAATTTCGCCCGATCCACAAATTTTCTTATGCTATAGCCAACACCATCTGCATGCATCCGGGTGTCCGGTCCCGAATCTCCTAAAATTTTGTTGGCCCATCAAAAACGACCTAAGGATCAATAATAACCGTATTGCCATGATCGTTGCTCATTTTTTGACATTTTAGGGACATAAAACTAGAATTCTGTCCAATTCTCAGATTTTTGTGTGCTATAGCCCATGCCTCTTGCATGAGCCAGGGCGCCTGGACCCCGTTCACCTAAAATTTATCCGGCCCATTTGAAACGACCTAAGGAACTATAGTCATCGCTTTGCCATGATCATTACTCATTGTTTTGCGTTTTAGAGCCATAAAACTAGAATTCCGCCCGATTCTTAGATTTTCGTGTAGTATAACCCACGCCTCATGCATAGGCCCGAGCGCCCAGACGCGGATCGTTTAAAATTTTATTGGCCCATCAAAAAGGACCTAAGGAACAATAGTCATCCCCTCTCCATGATCGTTACTCATTTTTGACATTTTAGGGCCATAAAACTTGGATTCCATCCGACTCCCAGATTTTCTTGTGTTATAGACCACGCCTCCTGCATGAGCCCGGGCGCCCAAACCAAGATCTCCTAAAATTTAGTCGGCCTGTCAAAATGGACCTAAGGAACAATAACCACTGCATCGCCATGAACGTTAGTCATTTTTTTTTTGTGTTTTAGGGCCATAAAACTAGAATTTTACCTGATTCCTAGATTTTCGTGTGCTATAGCCCACGCATCCTGCATGGGCCCGAGCGCTCGGACCTGGATCACCTAAAATTCTGCCAGCCATAAAAAATGACCCAAGGAATAATTGTTACCGCCTTTTCATGACCGTTGCTCATTTTTTTGGCATTTTAGGGCCATAAAACTTGAACTTCGTCCGATTCCCAAGTTTTCATGTGCTATAGCCCACGTCTCTTGCATGGGCCCGGGCGCCCATAATCGGATATTCTAAAATTGCCTGCCTATAACAAATGACCTAAGGAATAATAGTCACCATCTCGCCATGACAATTACTCGTGTTTCGATGTTTTAGAGCCATAAAATTAGAATTCCATCCGATTTCTAGATTTTTATATGTTATACCCCAGGCCTCCTGCATGGGCCCACACGCCCGGATCGCCTAAAATTTTGCCAGCCCATCAAAAATGACCCAAGGAATAATAGTCATCACTTTTTCATGATTATTCCTCGTGTTTTGGCGTTTTGGTGCCATAAAAAAGGAATTTCGCCTGATTCTCAGATATTTATGTGCTATAGCCCACGACATTTGCATGCATCTAGGGGACCAGACTTGAATCGCCTAAAATTTTGCGGCCCATAAAAAACGACCCAAAAATAATAGTCATTATTTTGCCATGACCATTTCTCTTTTTATTCGCATTTTGGGGCCATAATAAAGGAACTTCGCGTAATTCCCAGATTTTGTATGCTATAACCCACACCATTTGCATGCATACGGGCAACCGGACCTGAATCGCCTTAAATTTGGCCGACCTATCAAAAATGACTCAAGAAACAATAGTCATTGCTTCGCCATGATCATTTCTCATTTTTGGCATTTTGGGGCCATAACACTCGAACTCCACCGGTTTCCTAAATTTTCGTGTGCTATAGCTTACGCCATCTGCAAGTATCCGGGTGACCAGACCCGAATCCCCTAAGATTTTGCCAGCCCATCAAAACGACCCAAGGAACAATAGTCATTTCTTTGCCCTGACCGTTTCTCGTATTTTGACGTTTTGGGGCCTAAAAAGGAATTTCGCCCGATTCCCAAATTTTCGTATGCTATAGCTCACGCCATCTGCATGTATCTTGGTGAACGAACCCGAAACGCCTAAAACTTTGCCGGCCCATAAAAAACGACACAAGCAATAATACTCATCGCTTCGCCATGACCATTCCTTATTTTTTGGTATTTTGGGGTCATAAAGCCCGATTCCTAGATTTTCATATTTTATAACCCACGACATCTGCATGCATCGAGGCGCGGACCCGAATCGCCTAAAATTTTACCAGCCCTTCAAAAATACCCAAGAAACAATAGTCATCGCTTCGCCATGCCCCATCTTTTAGCATTTTGGGGCCACAAAAAAGGAATTTCACTCTATTTCTAGATTTTTGTGTGCAATATACCACACCATCTGCATGCATCGGGATGACCGGACCCGAATCGCCTAAAAATTTTCCGGTTCGTCAATTATGACCCAAGGAATAATAGTCATTGTTTTACCATGACCATTCCTCATTTTTTGAAATTTTGGGCCACAAAAAGGTTTTTCGCTTGATTCCCAAATTTTCGTGTGGTATAGCTCACGCCATCTAAATGCATCCGGCAACCGAACCCAAATCGCCTAAAAATTTTCCATCCTATAAAAAATGACTCAAGGAACAATTGTCATCGCTCTCCATGACCGTTCCTCTTTTTTGGCGTTTTGGATCCATAGAAAAGGAATTCCGCCTGATTCTCAGCATTTCATGTGTTGTAGTTCACGCCATCTATATGCATCCGTGCCACTGAACCCCAATCGCCTAAATTTTACCAGCCCATCAAAAATAACTCAAGAAATAATAGTCATCGCTTCGCCATGACTGTTCCTCATTTTTTAGCGTTTTGGAGCCATAAAAAAGAAATTTCACCCGTTTTCCAAATTTTCGGGTGCTATAGACCATGCCATTTGCATGTATCCGTGCAACCGGTCCCGAATCGCCAAAAGTTTTTTCGGCCCATCAAAAATGACCGAAGGAACAATAGTCATTGATTCGCCTTGACCGTTTCTCATTTTTTGACATTTTGGGGCCATAAAAAGAGAAATTCTGCCTGATTCTCAGATTTTCGTGTGCTATAGCCACGGCATCTGTATGCATCCAGGTGACCGGACCCGAATCATCTAAAATTTTGTCGGCCCATAAAAAATGATCCAAGAAACAATAGTCACCGCTTCACTTGACCTTCTTCGTTTTTTGACATTTTATGGCCATAAAAATAGTTTTCGTCCGATTCCTAGATTTTCGTGTGCTACAGCCCACACCATCTGCATATATCCGGGCTACCGGACCCGAATCTCCTAAAATTTGGCCAACATATCAAAAACGACCAAGGAACAATAATTATTGCTTCGCCTTGACCATTCCTCCTTTTTTGGCGTATTGGGGCCATAAAAAAGAAATTCCGTTCGATTCTCAGATTTTCATGAGCTATAGCCCACGCTATCTACATGCATCTGGGTGACCGGACTTGGATTACCCAAAATTTTGCCAGCCTATTAAAAAAGACCCAAGGAACTATAATCATCGCTTTGTTGTGACAGTTTCTCGTTTTTTGGCATTTTGTATCCATACAAAAAAGACTTCCGCCTAATTCTCAAATTTTAGTGTACTAAAGCCCACGACATCTACATGCATCTGGGCGACGGAACCTGAAGTGCCTAAATTTTTTTCGGCCCATAAAAATGACCCAAGGAACAATAGTTATCGCTTTGCCATGACTGTTCATCATTTTTGAAATTTTGGGGCCATAAAAAAGGAATTCCTTCTTTGACATCATACTGGGGAAAGAGTTCTTTAGACATTGTCATACTTTGATTGACCCCTACCTCTAACCACTTTTCGATATGGAGCGAGAAGGAGCTTGACACACGGACAGAGCCAACCATAATTTTCAGCTATGCAACTTATCAATGGGCTCAAGAAGGGGGAGAGCCGACTTTCGTGGCACCCGTTGCAAGCATGGGGAAGACAAGGGTTTTCAGGAGACGCTGTCATCTTGTATAAAGAAGTTGCTTGAGGAGAATAAAGATGTCATGCCCGAGGAGCTACATAAGCACTTGCCTCCTAGGCGAGAGATGGATCACAAGATTAAGTTGGAGCCAGGGACTAAGCCACCCCCATTTGCCTCATATCATATGGCTCTACTCGAGCTGGAGGAGCTTAGAAAATAATTGAAAGAGCTATTGGATGTTGGTGACATCCATCCATCGAAGGCACATTCTAGAAGAAGAAGGATGGATCATTGCGCTTATGCATTGACTACCAGGCACTTAATAAGGTACCTACCTTGATCAGTTCGTGGTATTCTATCTAGACGACATAGTCATCTACAACAAGACCATGGATGGAGCATATGGAGCACTTGAGAAAAGTTTTTCAAGTGTTACAGGAGAATAATCCATATATCAAGAGGGAGAAATGTGAGTTTGCACAATCAAATGGGCACTTCTTTGGCCATTTAATATCATCGCCTAGGTGGGTAAGATCTCATACAAACTTGACATGCTATCATATCTTAAGATCTATCATGTATTCCATGCCAGCATGCTTAAGCCATATCGCGAAGACAAGGATGATTCGAGTAAGGGCCAATCAAGTCGAGCGTCTATTACTACCGCCGCCTTACATGATCAGGAGATTGAGGCTATCATTCATTACTAGGCTAGGCGAAAATAAGGGAAGAAAGCCACCGCTATGTTCCTCGTCAATTGGAAAGGGCAATCACCGAAGGAAGCCACGTGAGAACGATATGAAGACATATGGCAATTCAAAGATAACATCCGGGAGTTTATGCAGCAACATTGCGCCGCAGTTGTTGCAACATTAGGTGGGAGAGAGTGTGATGACCCGCGATATCATCATGCCATATAGGCACCATTTGGCATATATTAATATCATATGGAAGCTTACATAGGAGGAATCCTAGCACTTGTGAGAAAATTCTAGAGAAATATGGACATTTCCCTTAGAAGATCCAAGATCCTTATGGATTTGCTAAGAAAGTCCTTGGAATCTTCTAGTCTAGTAGAGAATTCTAGAGAAAGCCTTTATTCTGTAAATATTAAGGACTTGTGCAATAATTAATATTTAAAAACTAGGCTCTTGGAGACTGGTATATGAATGGGGCCATTCAATTGTAACTTACCAAGCTAACAATTCAAGTTCTCTCTAATACAAAGCTTCCTTTAGCAATTCTCTTAGTGTTCTTTCTGACATTCCCTTAGCGATCTTGAGCATAGTATTTTAGGTTGACTTGACATACTAAGATTGTGAGAGAGTTGTGCAAGATCGTGAGCGAGTTGTCACGTACCGCACGTGCTCTTAGTTCAAGACTAAGAGCATTCCATTAGGCTCTAAACTATAGTGCTTTATGAATTCTTCTAGATTATTTATGCCGTGACGAGTAATAAAGTAATTAAGGATAATTATACGGTTAATAATACATAAATTATTATCATGTGAATAATTATATGTTCACTGTTTTGTTCCCTATCGTTGTCATATTAATGAAAGTTACAATAAACCATTTCTGCTTTCACCATTTAGATTAAGAGGATTCAATTGGTTTACATTATGAAAATGGAATCTGATTAAGTAAACACTTGATTGCCATGCGATTCAATGGAGTAGTTATTTCTTATTTCTATTGACGTATTCTTCTTTAGAGAGTCTAAAAATACACGTTTAAAACTTCGGGGAAAAAAAATACACGTTTAAAATTATTGTCAATCATTATATGCCAAATTAATTTTAATGAATTATAGCATAAGTACTTGAATACTTCCTTCAATTCATTTTATATAGGTTTTGTTTCTAGAATCAAACAATCTTATCTTTAACCTCTTTCTCATACAAATCATAAAAAAAATCATATATATATATATATATATATATATTTTAATTATATAAATCTAATTTCAATAACAAGATTGTTTAAAAAGGCAACATGAGCAAACATAGTATTTACAAATGATAAGGTATATTCCAAAGGATCAAGGATAAAATCAAGCTATTTGGCCAAATTTTTGGTCAAAATGCATATCTATCTTAGATTGCTATTATGCATGTATTTGATACTTTCATCTATAAGTATAAATATTCATCTTCTTCTCCTATTTCAAGAACAAGATTTCCTACTGTGAAAATGAGTTGTTATATGAAGAAACTTGTCTTCTTTGTAATCTTGTTGTCTTTCAATACTCTCATTGAAGGTACAAAATATTTTCTTGAGCAAAGAACATATGATGTATATATTGCTAATGATCTCCCAAGTAATACCAGTCCATTGGAATTTCATTGTCAATCTAAAGAGGATGATCTTGGAAATCGCCAACTTCTTTCAGGGTATTATTGGGATTTTACACTAGGCAACGAAAAAGGGGCCCGATACTTCAACTAGAGGAGCGACCAGTTGGTTCACCAAATCCGACCCAGCGTCACATATTCTCCAGGTCCGAAGAGATCCAGTGCCCAACTACCGACTCCTCCCGAAATTGCGTTATCGGAGCCGAGCCAGGAATGGCCGTTAGTGGACACCCACCACTTTTCATGAGAATATAATTCGATCAACTTTATATTATTGTAACTTTGTGTGGGGTTCTAAACAACTAACTTTTAATGTATTTGATGATCCAATAGTATTTATTAAACAAGCGAAAGGTGATCAGGCTGACACATGTTATTGGTCGGTGAAATCAGATGGTTTTTACTTAGCCAATATGGTTAACCCTCCCCAATGGGCTTTAACTAAATATTATAGTTGGTGATAATTATTGTAAACTTTTTTTTCTTTTTTTCATCTTTGTTTTGTTACGTTGACAAAATTAATAGAATTCTTTATCTATTGTTAATTTTTCTTGTCCTTAGGTCTCTATTTCCCTTTATAATTCTAATGAGTTAATAGATATTTATCGCCATGTTCCAAAGCGAGGGGTCATTACGTGTATTCACTGAACTTAGTCCATTAAGAGATAGTCACCCTAAGATGAGAGGAAATGTCGATTTGATTCGAATTCTGGATCTGATCTTGAATCCTACATCGGTTAATGATATGATGGAAGAAGTTTTTCTTTTTTAATCAATGTTGGCCTAGACGAGGCTCGTCCATGCCCAATTCCTATCAAAGATTTCAATTCTTTTATTTTTCAGTAGTAACATATTCTTCCATAGAGCTAAGGTCCAATATATGGAAGAAACAAGCGTTTCCACAATCCTACCACCCAATCAATTCTGTTCCACTTAATTTCTCTTTCATTGCCATTATCTTTCCAGCCAAGGAGTGGAAAAGTTTCTCCTGTTACGTGAATGATATTCCAATTTTCATTTCAGCCAATAGTCCAAGCAGCAAATACCAAGAAAAAGTTAAAAACATAAAAAGATATTTTTCCATTTCATTGTAATCAATCTTAGATCACAATCTTATTTTTCTCTTTCATAGCCATTATCTGCATTCGTTGGACTTAGTCTATCAAGAGAATTATAGTAGCAGCTCAGTGCATAAGATATCGACAAAGACAGTTCAAGCGAGTTATGAGTTATGGGTTCATATATACTATTTACTATAACTTTAGCAATTTTTTATATAAATTTATATTTCGTGTCAAAAGTATTGAGTTCCGTTAAATCTGATAGTTTTATGCTGCATTAGCCCCTGAGTATCGACACATTAAAGAGCAACCATGAAAAAAGGGCTTGATAGTGATGAACTTGAGGTCAAAAGGAATCGTTCTAACAATAAGGAGAGAGCTATTACCTAAGGAACTGATACCATGAAAGAGTTTATATTTCTTAATAATATGCGAACAAATATACGAGGCATATGTAAGATGTATACTTGTATACAAACTACAAATACTAAGCTACCTTCACAATAAAGATATACAAAATATACAAAATAAACTTCAACATTTTCAATTCCAAGCAATAAGACACTCTATTGTAGGTAACAATTCTTGTACCTCACCTTTCTTGATCTTTTGAAGCTCTTTAGCAACATCAATCATATTTGGCCTATCTTCACCAACTTTTTGAGCACATTTCAAAGCCAAATTCAAAAATGCTTTTAGTTTCTTTTGTTCGACTTGCAAAATCTTGGAATCAATAAGATTATCGACTAACATATTGTTCTCAACACATATTGATGCATAATTCTCCAAAGAAACCAAACCATGATCTTCAGTATAATATTTTCCCTCATGATTTACCCTAATTTCTTTCCCACTTAACAACATAAGCAAAAACAAACCAAAGCTAAATACATCTGATTTTAGTGTAACATTACTAGACCATACATATTCAGGATCTAAGTACCCAATTGTCCCTATTAAATCATCTTGTACTTTTACTTTACCAATTGGAAGTGGTATACAACACTCAAAATTGTACAATTTTACAACACCATTTTGGTCCAAAATTACATTGCTAGAAGTTAAATTCCTATGAATAACTGGTGTGGGAAATTCAGTATGAAGATAAAGAATTACACTTGTAACATCTATAGCAATTTTCACTCTCTTTTCCCATGACAAGAAATTTTCACATGAGGGTGAAAAAAGTTTAAAAAGATAATCAAATTTTAAATATTCATAAACCAAAGCTACCCTTTCAAATTCTAAACAATAGCCTATGATTTTAAGGACATTTTTATGGTAACTCATTTCAGAAGAAATTACTATGTCACGTATGACATGGTCGTGACGATCCATTTTCTTTTTTCTCTCATATTTTTTTACTAACAATTTTTTCTCATTAAAATTACCTTTGTATAAGTAGGGGCCAACACTTTCTTGAAATCCATTGGTTGAAGTAATGATTTCTTCTGCAGTGAAGCTTCTGAGGGGGATCTTTTGTTGGCCATAATTGCAAAAAGAAAGCTGTTCTTTTAGTAATATACTTCCATTTGTGAAGTAATGTAGATATTTTTCATTGTTTTCTTTTTTGTTTTCTTTTTTTGAAAGTAAAAGAGGAAGGTTTTTGCCTAGATTGTTCATGGAAATGGAGAGATTGAAGAAGTGTTTTTTTTAGAAAAAAGTTGTGAGAAATAGTTGAGGGATATTGAAAGTATAGAAAAGATCTTTTGGTCAAAGATGAAAACGTGTGAAAGTTTAGGCTGAAATATTAGGAAAAAAGGGAAGAAGAAAAGGATGCAACTTGCTGTGTATTTTTGCATTGACTCAAATATTCGTTTTTGCTAAATGACGCGTTTTATTGGTGTCTAGAATGCTACACTACACACCAAAAGTTCAAAAAGGAAAGAGGTTTTTCTTTTTCTTTTTTCTAATCGTTATAGATAAATTATACACGGTTATATACATATTATGTGTGTTAGGATCGATTCACTCAAACACTCTGAACTGATGAAGAAGATGAAGAAATCTTGAAGAGAGAAAAGTTAAGGTTGAGAGAGAAAAAAAAACGTGAGAGACTTATTTCGTGGTAACACCCCGTTAGGGTAAACTTTCACGGCGGCGGAATTTATATATATTAATAATTAAGGGTATTTACAATAAAAGGAGAACAAACAGTACAGCCTATATATAGATCCCAAATAATCCCAAACCTATAAGAGAAAGGTCTCCCAATTTAACCAGGATTATAGGTTTTCCTTTCTCAAATCTATGAGGACAATGAGTTTTCCTAAACCTATAGAGATTATGAGTTTCCTAAAAAATACAAGGAAATAATTGAAGTCCATCACATATTAATCAGGCTCCACACCTAACAACGTAAACCATATATATGTTAATTATTTTTAGTTTAACTGGTTGGGTTGAGTGTCTATTTAGGTTAGTTCTTCCAAAGGGTTAAATAGAAAGAAAATAAAATAGAAGGAGGAAAAAAAAAACTGCTTCTCACCAAAGCTATCAAGTCTTGTGAAACTAGCTCATGATTTTATTTCACGCATGATTATTAAAATTTATCTATTATAATTATAAAGTAAAATATATTATTTTGTTCATTGTCCAATTACAAAAAACTATACTATGTGTGAGTCGTTAGGAGAATACAAATGGCCAAAACGTTAAATTTTTAGCATGGAGTTATGATAAATTATTTTAATTAAGTGAAATTAGAATTATGTTTGGACATGAATATAATTTTGGGTTGTTTTTGAATTTTTGTTAGTGATCTGAGTGAAAAATTTTGAAAAACAGCTTTTTGAAATTTTTTAAATTTTCGAAAAATTCTAAATTTCATTTTTAAGTAAAAATTAAAATTTTATAGACAAACATTAATTTCGAAAAAAAGTATAAGTTTTCGAAAAAAATAAAAAAATCTTTATGCCCAAACGGGCTCTAAATACTGTGGCTCAAGAAAACCAAGAGAACCAACCAACCAAAAGACAAGAATCAAGCACTGCAGATTGTTATCTTAATTGTGGCAAATCAATTGATTCTAAATCAGATTTGTTAGGATCGATTCATTCAAACACTCTGAACTGATAAAGAAGATGATGAAATCTTGAAGAGAGTAAAAGTGAGAGAGAGAAAAACGTGAGAGACTTATTTCGTGGTAACACCTCGTTAGGGTAAACTTCCACGGCGGCGGGCGATATATATTAATAATTTAGGGTATTTACAATTACAGAGAATAAAGGAGAATAAACAGTACAGCCTAATAAAATTAAACATTAATATATGACAGTACATCACATATTAATCAGGCTTCACACCTAACAAAATTACCATAATCCACAATTATGACTAAAGTTACGTAATCTTTATTCTGTTTTTTCCAGTAAACACAGAAGGAAAATATGTTTGATGTATAGTTAATATATGTAATTAATGCTATCATATGCAGTGGCTGGAGAAGTCTTGGATTTTTAGCCTGTTTGACCAAGCTTCTTCAATTTAAAAAAAAAAAAAGGGTATATTTTTTAAAGTTGAAGTGTTTGGTCAAGTTTTTGGAAGGAAAAAAAAGTATTTTTGAGAAGAGAAAAAAATAGTTTCTCTTCAAAAATACTTTTAAAAAAAATATTTTTGAGAAAAATACACTTGGAAGCAGTTTTTAAAAGATTGGTCAAATACTAATTGCTTCTCAGAAGTGTTTTTCAAATTAATTAGTGAAACACAAATTGAGTCTTACCAAAAGTACTTTTGAGAAAAAATATTTCTCAAAAATTAACTGATTTTTGTTGCTTGGCCAAATATGCTATTTTGTTTTGGATATGTGATGGATGAGTATAATAGCTTGTTTGGCCAAGCCGGAGAAATCAACTTATTTTGAGAAGTACTTTTTTCAAATATGCTTTTGAAAAATGTACTTTTGGAGAGAAACAGTTTGTGTTTGGTTAATCACTCTGAAAAGTACTTTTGAACAATAATTTGTGTGTGGCCAAACTTTTCAGAAAGTGTTTTTTAAGTATCAAATTACGAATAAGGACATGAATAGATTTACTTAAATAGTTAATATAATAAGTAAATAAATAATCTCAAAAATTTGTTTGTTACAGGCAATAATTAAATCTTTTCATTTTATTTAAGTAAAATATGAAAATAAAATTTAAAAGTACTTAATTCTTTTAATATAAGTTAAATATATTAAAAATCATTCAACAAATATAAACGCATTTACCCATAAAGTCACTATATATTAATAATTTATCCTAAAAATAATGAAAAATATTTATATATTAATATCCTAAGTATTAGGTTTAACGGTTATTTTGACATATACTATATTTTGTTTAGGGTATTTTTAGTAAGAAGAAAAGTCAAAACTGCTTCTGCTTCTGCTTTTGGGAAGAAACTACTTTTTTCTGCTTCCCAAAAACTGCTTCTTCCCAAAAACACTCCNAAAAATTAAAAATCATGGCCAAAAACCTCAAATTAGGAAAAAGAAAAATGCTCTTTTGAAAAGTTTGGCCAAACAGACTATATGTATAATATAAACACACATGAAGTTATTAGAAGTTCAATTAACATATTAACACCGATTAATAATATTCTCAGAAGATATTAAAAAAATTATCGTTAGAAAATACAAAGTTCAATAGCGTATAAACAGTGATCATAGTCTTTTTAACAAGCATTAGTCGAGCCAAAATTTTCACTAAAATAAGTCAAAATATAAAGATTAAACATACGAAAAAGACAAGCAGATTCAAGAATTATATTAATCGTTTAAAGCGGGCCACTTATTAAGAAAATTATATGATATCAATAATCATACGGAGTATTTAGTTAAATTATCTTTATCTTTTCCTTAAGTGAGTTATTTATGATTGTATGCCTTCTTGTGGCAATAAAGGTGGAAGTAGGGAAAAAAAATTAATTCTTATTTCTTGATTTTCTAAAGTGGCAAATGCGTTTGACCATTTTCTTTTGGCTAAAGAGAAAATAAAAGGGACAAGAGGGAGTATAATAAATAATCTTCTTTTCGTTTTCCGTGTTTGGTATTGTATTAAAGCTCGATTAAATTTGAATTCACATCGAATAGTCTCACGTTGGAAGCCAAAGTGAAATGCTCCCTAATAAATGATAAATAGATTATGAGATGAGGATTGCCCAAGATCATATAAGGAGACCAAAGACCTCAAATCCCACCGATATAGGACAACTCAACACACCCCCTCACGTCCAGGCCTGCACTCTGGAGCGTGGACAACATAAATGGGGGCCCAACATCGGTAACAATAATTGAGATGGGCCTGACTTTGATACCATGATAAATGAACCTTGGGCCTAACTCAACCCCAAAAGCTAGCTTATGAGATGAGGATTGCCCAAGACCATATAAGGAGACCAAAGACCTCAAATCCAACCGATATGGGACAACTCAACAATAAAAGCGATTTAATATACAAGACTCGAACATAGGACCTTTGATTATCACAATCCTTGTTAATAATCCGATCTTGGTTTATCATAATCCCAAAAAGCATACATTCATTTACTACTTCTATAGCTTCATGTATGCATATAAATAGATCCAAGTTCTTTTCCTACACATAATAAAAATGTTTTCCCCAAAAATAAGTTATCCTTTGACCAATACTATCTTCATTCTGCTCATCTTATCTTCTTTCCATCCCATAGAAGCAGGACTTCGTAGCAAAACATATTTGGTTTCAATTATTAATAAACTTAAAGATAGCCCAATCCCATTACAAATTCATTGTCAATCCAAAGATGACGATCTTGGATATCATAACCTTACTTATGACCAACATTTCGACTTTGAATTTGAAGAGAATTTCTTTCATACTACTCTTTTCTTTTGTCATTTTTGGTGGCCTCCAAAAGACATCTCTTTTAATGTGTTTAATAATGCAAACAGATGTATAAAACATGGTCCATTTCATACACACACATGCATTTGGTTGGTGAGCTTAGATGGGTTTTATTTAAATGGGGTTAAAATACATGACTGGTCGTCATAATAATACTTGTATTAATTATCTTCTTGTAATTTAGGATAAGAATATGATATTCTATTGAATTAATATAACCATGTTATTGTGATCTCTTTTCGTGCTGATTTCTTATATGGTGATCTCTTTTCGTGCTGATTTTTTATATGGTCACTCAACCCAAGATCATATAAGGAGACTAAAGACCTCAAATCTCACCGATGTCGGGACAATTTAACACACCCTCTCACGTCCAGGCCTGCACTCTGGAGCGTGGACAACATAAATGGGGGCCTAACATTGGTAACAATAATTGGGATGGGCCTGGCTCTGATACCATGATAAATGGACCTTGGGTCTAACTCAATCCCAAAAGCTAGCTTATGAAATGAGGATTGTTCAAGACCATATAAGAAGGCCAAAGAACTCAAATCCCACCGGTGGGACAACTCAACATTATTTAACGAAAAATTTATCCTTCATTAGTATGTCCGCGCATACTAATGAATGTGTATTTGGTATTTGGGTAGTATACTTGAATGTGTATGAAGTTATGCATAAACGTCTTAAATTTGGCTTTGGTAACCAAACTTCAACCGCAATATATTTGAGCATGCCAAACTTCAGCCAAAATTTATAGCTTTTGACGCGTATTTTGCAACTTCAATTGCATATATTCAAAGTTGAGTAAGAAGTAGCGAGACTCAGATGGAATAAAATAACTCGATTAAAACGTAATGATCATACGTCTGTAATGCATTGTATATCCATAAAAATTTATGAACTTAGGCCGTGGCTTAAATGAGGCCCCTTTGTTTACGTCCCGGCCCGAGAAGCCCTACCTAATTAAGTTTTTTTTTTTTTTGGTTTACTTAAGTAAAAAATTAACTAATCTCGCAAAATTTAGAAGTAAAGTTAGACTTCTTTCCCATTTTTAATAAACAATCCATATTAGTTATTCAAAAGGGTATAAAAGACTAAACAACATTCTTGTATATTGATTAGTATTTAATGGTCAACCATTGAAATTCGATATTGAATTATCATAATCACTCAAGCTATAGTATATTGGTGATTGGTTTACATAATTTTTAAAATTATACTGCAATAAAATCATGTCTGCATATAAATATTGATCCAATTAATTCTTTCCTACACATAGTAAAAATGTTTTTCCAAAAAATTACCAATACTATCTTTATTTTACTCCTCTTCTCTTTTCATCTCATTGAAGCACAACAATATTTGGTTTCAATTACAAATAATATACAAAATAGCTCTGTCCCATTAAGAATTCATTGCCAATCCAAAAATGATGATCTTGGATTCATGATCTTACTTACAACCAAACGTTTGATTTTCGATTTGATGAGAAATTTTGGGATACTACTTTTTTCTTTTGTCATTTTTGGTGGACTCCAAAGAAAATACTTTTGATGTGTTTAATAATTGATAGAGATATATAAAGCATGGACCAAAATACATGACCGGTCGCCACTCAGTAAAATGAGTTGGGCACTCAAAAAAATCAAAAACATATTGAGCAAGTACGAAAAGTTGGCCTCGCTCTGCTTTCTTAAAAGCAAGGACCGCTACAAGAGGTTAAACCATAAGTTTATTTATATCATTATCTTGTAATTTAGAATCTGAATAGTATGATATTTTATTGAATAATACATAAAAAAAGTTATGTTATGTTATTGTGAATTTGTGACCTGCTGCCCCCCTCACCCTTTCTCATCCCTTTTATTTAATGTGATTGGTCTATACTTTCAAATTTGAGACAAGATGAATAGTTGACTCATTAGTTACTTTTTCTAGCCGGTATATATAAAATATACATTGATTATACATATTTATAAACATATCATATATCCGTCAAATATTTTAATTTGAACGATTAGATGAACGACTATTTAGGTATCTCTTCTTTCTTTTGTTAATGTGCTTGGTCTATACTTTAGAATTTGAGACACGATGAAAGAAGAACTAATAATAGTTCCTCCAAATCAACTTAATTAATACAAACATATATTTCGAAAGTTTTACTTGAAGGTTCAACTCAAGGAAGAGAGAGAGAACGTCTCCCTTCTCTCTAACTGTCACGACCCAATTTAGGATTGTGACCGGCGCTTAGGAGCAAGTGCTCCCAAGTAAGCCTCATCCGAAATTTTACAGAAAATCGGACAGAGTTTTCCCTGTTTTTGGACCATCCCAAAAAAAACTTTCCTGTCTCAAATCAACAACCAAACATCCTAATATTATACCCAACAATTAACAACTTGTCAATTAACCAATACATGTCTCCACCATAATTACAACACCAACTAACCACTAGAAATACTAATTTATCTCCAACTTTGATAAATGAGAACGATACTCAACATAAGACTATAATTACAAAGAATACGCATGACTACAATAATGACTATGGAGCGACTCTAAGAGTTCAACGAAAAGACCATAACAATAAGTAAAATCTCTGCCCACGCGAACAAGTGCGAGGCTCACCGAGAAATATCAACCTGTGCGCTCTAATTAACGAGATCCTCGCCCGCGTCAACTGCTGTCTCTGTAAAAATAATTAGCGGGGAATGAGTCGCTAGCTCAGTGAATAATAATACTTAACCACAACCGTTTTTATTTGGAAACAAGTCAGAAAACATGCTAGTATCTCAAAGAGAAAATCACATAAAAATGCTCTTTCAGAAACAATAAATAATTTCTAATCTCATCACGCTTTTCTTGTAGTAAAATATAATAAACAATTCAGTAATAAGCTCGGTAACAACTGTAAAATATCAGTATTCACATTTTTGGGAGGTTTCAATGAACGGATCATGTAATCGGTATAACTGTGGACTTCTTTCCAGAAGTCATATATAACGGTAGTTCCTACTCAAGGGAAATCGGTAACGGTATGCTAGTTCTACCTTCCCACTAGCGAGGGCTATAACTATAATCGGTAATCTGTAAATACAAGGTGCACCAGGTCTAACGAACCCGCCGTTAACTACGGGATCCTTCAATGTCTACTCCCATTTATACTTGTATCTGTAATCCACATATACTCGTAGAAACTATTTTAAAATAATATAGGACATTTCAGTTCTTATCAAATCATATAATTTCCTTTCGATAACAGTAAATTCAAATAACGGTAAAACAAATCTAGTGACAACGAAAATAGTTAAAATCACGGTACTCATCTCAAATAATTATTTCGGTTTCATATCGAGTAAATGACTTGTCCCATGTGCAACTCAAAATAATCGGTAACATATTCATATTAAAAATCATGTGTAAATCATGCAAATTATAAAAAAACACAAATTGTGGTAAGATTACTACTCACAGTACTCGTGCCGAAATACCAAATGCTTCACCTCGAGCAATTCGTACAACTTCCTCCAATCAATCTATAATTACATAATATCGATCTCATGTTAATTTCTTTGTTTAGGCTAATTCATAGCTAATTTAGAATATCCAACCCTTGGGTTTCATGTTTGACTTTTAATTCGTCAATTTATACTTACTCATGCTACTGGTAATTTAGAATACTTCAAACTCTATTAAATACAACCTATTCATATGATATACCCAATTAATTCACGAAAAAGTCCCATGAATTTCTCTCAATTCCCTTTAACTTTATCTTTCAAATTTTTAATCCAATTTCAAAATTATATCTGCTCAGCCCTATAAGAATCATGTATATAAAATTTCATTGTCTGTACTAGATTAAAAGTAACTTGAATTTTTGTTGTTTCTTCCCTTAGTTAACGAAGTAATAGCTAATAGTGTTCTAAGTATTAAGTAAAGGAATCAGATTACCATGGAAAAGTTTTAGAATTTACTTACCTAGCTTGTTCCCCTTCTCTGTAAATCCCTTTGCTAGAACAGAGTAAACCCACTTTTGATTACAAAATTCTTGTGAAATCAACTCTCAAGATTACCGAAGCAGTGGCGGACTTGCGGCGAACAAGATTGAGAAAACAGAACTTTGTTTCTTTCTTTTCTCCTTTCTTTGCCGTTTTTTTTTTTCTCTTTTCTTCTTCCCTTTCCTCTTCTTTCTTTCTCTGTTTCTTTTTATGTTTTCGTTTTCCAGAAGCCAAGCTTCTTTGTCCTCTCTTCTTTTTTTCTTTTTTTTTTCCTTTAACCCTTTTCAATTTTTTTTTGCCAAATATGTTCCTAATGAGATTTGGTCTCTGTATTTTAGTTTAACTAGGTTTACTACTTTTATTTATTTTTATTTTATTTAGGATTCCTTATTTTTTCCTCTTTTTTTTTGGACTTAAATTATTTTCTAAATGTGCAATATATCCTCACTTAAAATATTGGGGCATTACATCCTCCCCACCTTATGAAATTCGGCCCCCGAATTTAACTCAAGTACGTACCTGTAAACTGAAATAAATGAGGATACTTGACTCGCATAGCATCTTCTATTTCCCAGTAGCTTCTTCAACAGTATGATTTTTCCATAAGACTTTCATGAACACAATTTCTTTTGACCGTAGTTTTCTTATCTGTCTATCAACAATTGCCATCGTCTNCCCCCCCCCCCCCTATTTTTCCCCAACCTCAGTGGCTACAATCGACCAAGAACTGATACAAATCCCACCTAAACCATTATAAGAAACTCCCCATCAATGTCCCATTAACAATGGAGGATAGGCAGAGAATATATCATCCATGGAGACATTCACTGATCATAAAACTCCAAGAGAGAAGAATCCTTCATCAATACATGGGGAAAAAAATCCTAGCACTATGGAAAATCAACGAAACTTTCCCTCTTATAGATTTGGGTAACAATTACTTTATAGTCAAACTGCAAAAGGAAAAGAACATGAACATGGTCCTCCAAAAAGGTCCATGGTTTATTTATGGAAACTTTATATTAGTACAAAGGTGACAACCAAATTTTGTTACAATGGAGGCAAAACAAATTTTTACAGCCGTTTGGGTAGGACTTCCCCAACTGCCAACAGAATTCTTTGATGGACTGTCTTACAAAAAATTGGTGGTGCCATAGGAAGATTACTAAAAGTGGATGCCTGCACCTCTTCCACGTCCAAGTGTCACGATCCAAAATCACGCCTGTCGTGATGACGCCTATTTCAATACTAAGAAGTCGACAACCTCAATAAACCACAATTTCTTTTAAGTTTGAAAACATAATAATTAAATTCAATATAAAAATCTCACTAATACAGACATAAAACACTTCCAAAATCCAGCGTTACTGAGTACATGAGCATCTAAATGATAATAAAGTCTGACTGATAAAAATACTGTCTGAAAATATAGAACAGTACAAAAACTGAAAGGAAAGAGAGTCAAGGTCAGCAGACGTCAAGCAGCTACCTCAATAATCTCCAATAGATAAAGCTCCAAAAAAGGCTAGCAACTGCCGTGTCGAGAAGTACATGGATCTGCACATGAGTACAGGGTGTAGTATGAGTACAACCAACTCAGTAAGTAACAATACTAAATAAAGAATTGAAAGTAGTGACGAGCTTAACAGCTCAGTCCAATTACAGTAATTTCCAACATAAGAAGGTAGGCATGCTTTCAAGTTCGACAATTAAGACAAAAACAGTAATTTCATGTCAAGTTCAATTGAAACTAAAGATAATATCTCTCAGAAACTTCCAAAGCAGTAATATATGACAACTGAGGTACAACAATAATGAAATCAATGCATCCTCTCAAAGCAACAGTCACTCCAACCTCACAATCACACTACACTCGGCACTCACACTCAGTAGGTACCTGCGCTCACTAGGAGTGTGTACAGACTCCGGAGGGAGTCCTTCAGCCTAAGCACTATAATCTGCACGGACAACTCATGTGCTGCACGGACAACTCACATGTTAGTATAATATCTGGATCCGCACGGATGGCTCACGTGCTAGTATAATATCTGGATCCGCATGGACAACTCACGTGCTATAGTATCAATATCTCACAATCAAGCCCTCAGCCTCACTCAATCATAAATCTCTCAAGTCTCTCGAGCTCTCAGAATTTATGATAAGTAGCCCAAACAACAATGATATGATGCATCAATAATGAACAATAGAGACTGAAATGTAATATGCAAGTAAAATCCTGACTGAGTAAAAAATAATAATTTAGCAGATAATTCAACATGTATAGGACCTCTATGGGTCCCTACAAATTAATTCGATTCAGTCAAATACAAATTATAGAAATTAATTTCATATAAAAATACTAATTTTCCAACAAAATTCAAAATTTAACTCAAAAATCGCCCGTGGGGCCCACGTCTTGGAACTCGACAAAAGATACAAAATATGGACGCCCATTCAACCACGAGTCCAAATTTACCAAATTCCGACATCAACTCGACCTTCAAATCCTCAAATCTTATTTTTGAAATCCTTAGGCCCAAATCCTCTAATTTCACCTCAAAAACACGTAATTTAGTCGAAATAGTCAATGATGATCCAATATTATTGACTAAAAATGACTACAAGTGACTTAACTCAAGTTTTCCCGTGAATTCTCTCTGAAAAATCGCCCAAAACCATGTTGGAAATGTCCAAAATGACGAAAATGTCGGAACCCTCTGTTTTTGTAATCTGTCCAGAAGTTTCGCTTCTACGACCTTCTTAACCGCTTCTGTGGTCCTTCTTATGCGCCTGCGAAACTGCCGCTTTTGCGGACTCACTTCTACGAGACTAGGGCCGCATTTGCGGAGACCCCCATGCCAGGCCCCTTTCGGTTCTGCGATGCCCCCCTCACATCTCGCAGATGCGGAATTTCCCCTCGCATCTGCAACCTCTGCCCAAAAATTCCAGCCCCTTCTGCAATCACCATGTCGCTTTTGCAGTCGCACACCTGCGACCAATTTCATTGCAGGTGCGTTGCACCAGAATTGGAAAATTTTTCAGAATTGCTCTAAGTCCAAATTTTGATCCGTTAACCATCCGGAATCCACCTGAGGTCCCCAGGACCTCAACCAAATATACTACTAATTCTTAAAACATCATACTAACATAGTCGAAACCTCAACACATCAAACAACGCTAAAACCACGAATCATACCTCAATTTAAGCTTAATAAAACTAAGAATTTTCAATTTCTACATTCGATGAAACCTATCAAATCAAGTCTGATTGACCTTAAATTTTGCACACAAGTCATAAATGACATAACGAATGTGTTCCAATTTACAGAATTGGATTCCAACCCCGATATCAAAAAGTCAACTCCCCATTGAAACTTCTAAACTTAAATTTCTATTAGCCATTTCAGGCCTAATTTAATGACGGACTTTCAAATAATTTTCTGGCCACACTCCTAAGTCCAAATCACCATACGGAGCTATTGCAATCATTAAAACTCTGTTCTGGGGTTGTTTATACACAAATCAATATCCAGTCAACCTTTTCAATTTATTTTTTCACCTTTGAGACTAAGTGTCTTTATTCATTTCAAAACGTCACCGGACCTGAACCAATTACCCCGACAAGTCACATAACAATTATAAAGCACAAATTGAGCAGTAAATGGGGGAATGAGGCTGTAATACTCAAAATGACCGGCTAGGTCGTTACATTCTCTCCCTCTTAAACATACGTTCGTCCTCGAACGGGTTTAAAATCGTACTTGGAGCCTCCAATAGGTGTGGATATTTGCTCTACATCTCCCGCTCAATATCCCCGATAGCTTCTCGGACTAGCTGGCCTCTCTACTGCACTTTCACTGAAACTATGTTCTTTCATCTCAACTTCTGCCAGCCTAAAATGGCCACAGACTTCACATCATAAGTCAAATTACCACCCAACTGCACTGTGCTGAAATCTAAAACATGAGACGGATCTTCAACATACTTCCGGAGCATAGATACATGAAACATTGGATGAACACCAGATAGATTAAGTGGCAATGCAAGTTCATAAGCCACCTCTCCAATCTTCTTAAGTATTTCAAAAGGCCCAATATACCTAGGACTCAACTTGCCCTTCTTCCCAAACCTCATAACACCCTTCATAGGCGAAACTCGGAGTAGTACCTTCTCTCCCACCATGTAAGCAACATCGCGAATCTTCCGCTCGGCATAACTCTTTTGTCTAGACTGCGCCGTAAGTCAATCTGGAATCAATTTAACCTTTTCCAAAGCATCCTGAACTAAATTAGTACCCAATAGCCTAGCTTCACCCAGCTCAAACCAACCTACCGGAGACCGACACTGTTTCCCATATAAAGCCTCATCGGAACCATTTGAATGTTCGATTGGTAGTTGTTATCATAGGCATACTCTGCAAACAGCAGAAACTGATCCCAAGAACCCCCGAAATCTATAACACAAGCACGTAGCATATTCCAATTATTGAACCTGTGTGCCTAATTCTCGCTGCACTGCTCTCCAAAACTGTGATGTAAATTGTGTTTCCCAATCTGAAATGATGAACACTGGCACACCGTGCAAGCAAACAATATCGCGGATATAAATCTCAGCCAACCGCTCCAAAGAATAAGTAGTACCGATTGGAATAAAATGTGCGAAATTGGTCAACCGATCTACAATCACCCAAACAACATCAAACTTTCTTAATATCCGTGGGAGTCCAACTATGAACTCCATGGTAATACGCTCCCATTTCTACTTCGGAATTTTAAGTCTCTGAAGTAATCCGCTTGGAATCTGGTGCGCGTACTTTACCTGTTAACAATTTAAAGATCGAGCTACAAACCCAACTATATCTTTCTTCATTTTTCTCCACTAATAGTGCTGCCTCAAGTCCTGGTACATCTTAGCGGCACAAGGATGAATGGAATATTGCGTACTGTGGGCTTCTTCAAGAATCAATTCACGCAGCCCATCTACATTTGGCACACAAATACGACCCTGCATCCTCAACATCCCATCATCTCCAATAGTAACATCTTTGGCATCACCATGCGGAACTGCGTCCTCAGGAAAAGCAAATGGGGATCATCATATTGGTGCTCTCTGCTGCGATCATGTAAGGAAGACAGAGAAACCACACAAGCTAGAACCCAACTGGGCTCCGAAATATCTAATCTCACGAACTGGTTGGCCAAGGCCTTAACATCAACTGCAAGAGGCCTTTCACCAATAGGAGTGAATGCAAGGCTACCCATACTCACCGCTTTTCTACTTAAGGCATCAGCCACCATATTGGCTTTCCCGGGATAATACAAAATAGTAATATCATAATCCTTTAGCATCTCCAACCATCTCTGTTGCCTCAAATTTAGATCCTTCTGTTTGAATAAGTGCTAGAGACTCCGATGATCTGTAAACACCTTACAAGTCACACCGTAGAGATAATGCCTCCAAATCTTCAATGCAGGAACAATAACTGCCAACTCCAAATCATGAACAGGGTAGCTCTTTTAGTGGGGCTTCAATTGACGTGAAAAATAGGCAATCACTCTGCCCTCCTGCATCAAGAAACACCCAATACCAATCCGAGAAGCATCACAATACACTGTATTAGAGCTTGAAACTGAAGGCAAAACTAGTATTGGAGCTGTGGTCAAGGCAGTCTTGAGCTTCTGAAACTCTCTTCACACTCATCCTACCACCTGAATGGAACATCTTCTAGGTCAATTTAGTTAAAGGCGATGCAATAGTAGAGAAGCCCTCCACAAAGCAACTATTATACCCGACCAAGCCGAGAAAGCTTCGAATCTCAGTAGCTGAAGATGGCTAGGGCCAACTCTGAAGTGCCTCTATCTTCTTCGGATCCACCTTAATTCCTTCACTAGACTCTATGCGTCCCAAGAACGCCACCGAACTAAGCCAGAACTCACACTTGGAGAATTTGGCATAAAGTCTCTCCTCTCTGGATATCATCAATAAATACTACGACAAATGAATCAAGATATGGCTAGAATACATTATTCATCAAGTGCATAAATGTTGTTGGGGCATTGGTCATCCCAAAAGACATCACGAGAAATTCATAGTGACCATAACGAGTCTTGAATGCCGTCTTTAGAATATCCTAATCTCGAATTTTCAACTGGTGATACCCGGATCTCAAATTAATTCTGGAGAATACCCTCGCTCCTTGAAGCTAGTCAAATAAATCATCACCACGCGGCAAAGGATACTTGTTCTTGATTGTAACTTTGTTCAACTGCCTGTAGTCGATGCACATCCGCATAATACCATCTTTCTTTTTCACAAATAGAACTGGTACACCCCAAGGCAACACGCTAGGCCTAATAAACCCCTTATTAAGAAGTTCCTGAAGTTGCTCTTTCAATTCTTCCAACTGAGCTGGTGTCATACAATACGGAGGAATAGAAATGGGTTGTGTGCCCAGCACCAAGTCAATACCGAAATCAATATCCCTATTGGGTGGCATGCCCAGCATGTCTGCAGGAAATACATTCGAAAAGTCTCGCACTACCAGTATAGAATCAATAGTAGGAGTGTCTGCATCAACATCTCTCACAAAGGCCAAATATGACAAACACCCCTTCCCAACCATACGTTGGGCCTTCAAATAAGAAATTACCCTATTGGGAGCATAATCTGGAGAACCTCCCCACTCGACCTTTGGCAATCCCGGTATCGCCAACGTCACTATTTTTGCGTGACAGTCCAAAATAGCATGACATAGAGACAACCGATTGATACCCAAGATTACATCAAAATCAACCATACTAAGAAATAAGAGATCAACTCTAGTCTCCAGTCCCTCAATAGTTACCACACACGACCGATACACACGGTCCACAATAACAGTATCGCCTATCGACGTAGATACATGAACAGTGTGAAACTAAGGACTCACGGGGCATATCCAGATAATGAGTAAAATACGATGATACATACGAATAAGTGAAACCAGGGTATAATAATATAGAAGCTTCCCTGCACACTGAGACAATACCTGTGATCACTGCATCTGAAGCAACGATATCTGGCCTAGCAAGAAAAGCATAAAATTGGGCATGGCCGTCACCTCATCGGCCTCCCCCTCTTGGGCGACCCTTAGCAGACTGAGCCCCACCCTGAGCTGGCTGGGCGGGTGGTGTAACTGATGGTGCTGGTGCCATCGGCCAACAACTCTACTGTGGATCCCCACTCAACAACCTAGGGAAATCTCTCTTGATATGACCAAAGTCTCCGTGCTCGAAACAACCCCTCCTCTGAAGGAGCTGCTGGTCCTGATAACCCGAGGCACTGCTTGTCTAAACCTGAGCAGACGAGGCATGGTGAGAACTCTGCACCAATAGTGCACTAAATGAAGACTAGCCTAAGTGAGCAATGTAAGAACTGTGGCTAGCTGATGCACCATGATGAGCTGGACGAGTCGTCTGAGCGGGCCTATAAGGGCGACCCTTGTTGTGGTAGGACTGCCCCAGAAAGTGCCCCGCCGAAACCTCCCGATTCACGAGGCCTCTTGGTCTCCCTCTCTCCACGATCCTGGCTACGGACCATCTCTATTTGCCGAGTAATGTCAACCACCTCGTTAAAAGTAGCACCAGATACCCTCTCCCCAGTCATAAGTAACCGCATCTGATATATGAGGCCATCAATGAACCTTCTAATCCTCTCCTTATTAGTTGGAATCAACCAAACTGCGTGACGGGCCAACTTAGAAAACCTCATCTCGTACTGGGTCACAGACATGCCATCCTGCTGAAGCTTCTCAAACTGTCTACGAAGCTCCTCCCTGCGAGACTGCAGCATGAACTTCTCCAAGAAAAGAACGGAGAACTCCTGCCATGTAAGTGGTGCTGCACCTACCGGCCAACGCTACTCATAAGCCTCCCAACATATGAAGGCAACCCTAGAAAACTAAAAAGTAGTGAACGAGACCCCACTGGTCTCCAAAATACCCGCTATCTGAAGCATCTGCTGGCACTTATCCAGGAAACCCTGAGCATTATCTGACTTAGCACCGCTAAATGATGGAGGTCGAAGCCTCCCAAACCTCTCAAGTCCCCTCTGCTCATCATCAGCCATAACGGGGACTACCGGGGCTTGAGCAGCTGCAACCGGCTGGGTTGGTAGTGCTCCCGGTATCTGAAGTCCCTGCACTACCTGCTCTGGAGTACGGGCAACATGGGTATGAGTACCTCCCCCAACCTGAGACGTAGCTGGTGGGGCCTGAGCCGAAACCACCTGAGCAAGGCCTGTGCAAAATGTCAATATCTGTGCTAGAGCCTCCTGAAGGTTTGGAATCACAATAGGTGCAGCTGGTGCTTGAGTTGGTCCCACCGGCTTAACTATATCTGGAATCTGCTCCTGAGCTGGAGCAACTAGTGGTGCTACAGGTGCTGCTCCAACTGCTGTACGAGCTACAACTCGACCTCTACCTCGGCCCCAGCCTCTGCCACAGCCCTGGGCTCTCACGGCCCTAACAGGTGGTACTGGTGGCTGACCGTCCGATCTGGTAGTACGTATCCTCACCATCTGTGAATGAATAAAGTAACAGAAATTTAGTTTTCGGAATCAACAAATTCGCACGACAGAATACAAGAAAGTGAAATTTTAATAAGAGTTCGGCAGCTCTCGAAGATAAGTACAGATGTCTCTGCACCGATCTGCAAGACTCTACTAAACCTGCTCATGACTCGTGAGACGTGAGACCGATGTAACCTAGGCTCTGATACCAACTTGTCACGACCCAAAATCACGCCTGTCATGATTGCGCCTATCTCAATACTAGGCAAGCCGACAATCTCAATAAACCACAATTTCTTTTAAGTTTGAAAACATAATGTTTAAATTCAATACAAAAATCTCACTAATACCGACATAAAACACTCCCAAAACCCGGTGTTAAGTACATGAGCATATAAATGATAACAAAGTCTAATTGCTAAAAATACTGTCTGAAAATATAGAACAGTACAAAAATTGAAAGGAAAGAGAGTCAAGGTCTGCGGATGTCAAGCAGCTACCTCAATAATCTCGAACAAATAAAGCTCCAAAGAAAAAATAGAAACCGCCATGTCCGGAAGTACCTAGATCTGCACACGAGGTGCAAGGTGTAGTATGAGTACAACTAACTCAGCAAGTAACAATACTAAATAAAGAACTGAGAGTAGTGACGAGCTTCATAGATAAGTCTAATTACAGCAATTTCCAACATAAGAAGGTAGGCATGCTTTCAAGTTCGACAATTAAGGCCAAAACGGTAATTTCATGTCAAGTTCAACTGAAACAAAAGATAATATCTCTCAGAAATTTCTAAAACAGTGGTATATGACAACTGAGGTACAACAATAATGAAATCATGCATGCTCTTAGAGCAACGGCCACTCCAACATCACAATCACTCTACATCCGGCACTCGACACTCGCACTCAGTAAGTACCTGCACTCACTGGGAGTGTATACAGACTCCGGAGGGGCTCCTTCAGCCCAAGAGCTATAATCTGCACGGACAACTCACGTGCTGCATGGACAACTCACATGCTAGTATAATATTTGGAACAGACGGCTCACATGCTGCACGGACAACTCACGTACGGATAAATCGGGACCGCCTACATATGGGGTCGAATTCGGGACCGCCTACATATGGACAAATCGGGCTCGAGTATATACAGTTGGTATCAATCGTAATGACTGCTCGGTAAACTGGGATCGAGGTACCAAAGATCGAAGGTCGAAACCGAATAACATCGAAGCGGAATATAGAGGTACCAAAGATCAAAGGTCGAGACCGAATAACGTCGAATCAGCAAACGAAGCCATGGTGCCCGAGATGAGTCTATCGAGCTCGATTCCAGGAAATGTCCTATGGTAAGTTATCAAATTTGAATGACGAAAGGACCGAAAATTTCGTGATAAGTAAGCATCTCGGCGGGAATCACGGCATCAATCAATAAGACCGTTAAATTAGCAAATCAAGAGATATTTTATCTTGTAAACAGATTCTTGCCTTGTATAAAAGATTACCCCCACGCTATATAAAGGGGCAATGTAATTGTTCAAAGGCATCTGAGGAAACAATCATCAATACAAAGAAAAGAAATCTGCTTTTATTATTTTATACATTACTTTATTCATCTGGTTCCATTTATATTTATTGTTATCTTGGAAGAATCAGTCAAGGTCAGGATTATCCACGGCTTGTGGTTTGCATTTCTTCTCCATTTATTTACTGACTTTAATTTCCGTTATATTATTCATTATTTGTATCAAAATAAATCACGTATCCTTAAAATCACATATAAATTTAATTGTTATTTGAAACCAAGGATAAACGGTAAACTTTACGGACAAAAGGAATGAATAATAAGGAGAGGCCTATAGTCCAAGCAACAAATACCATCAAAAAGTCAAAAACATAAAAAGATATTTTTTTTCGTTTCATTGTAATCTATCTTAGATCACAATAAATCTGAACAAGATTTTATGCATTTAATACTTTCAAGTATATATAAGTCCAAATGTTCAACTTCTCTTATTGCAAGAATTCCAAAGGTATTGTGAAAATAAGTTGCTCTATGAAGAAAACTATCTTATTTTTATTCTTGTTGTCACTCACTCAACTTGAAGTCACAAAAGCTAAGTTTATTTCACAAAGGACATATCATGTCTATATTGCTAGTGCTCTTCCAAAGAACACCAAGGCATTGGAATTTCATTGTAAATCTAAAGAGGATGATCTTGGATTTCACAAACTTTTTCCAAGGCAAAGTTGGAATTTTTCATTTCATGAGAATATAATTCGATCTACTCTTTTTTATTGTAATTTTGGATGGGACTCAAAACAAAAAACTTTTAATGTATTTGATGATGCAATAACATGTATTAAACAAGCAAAAGGCGATCAGACTGACATATGTTATTGGTTGGTAAAGTCAGATGGCTTCTACTTAGCCAACATGGTTAACCCTCCCCAATGGGCTTTAACCAAATACTACAATTGGTGATAATTATTGTAAGCTTTTTTATCATTTTTATTTGCTTACATTGACAAAATTAAAAAAAATTAAAAGACAAAATTAAAAGAATTTTCATCTATTAATGTTGCATGTTGTTCCTAGGGTCTCTTTGTCCCTCTTAATTCTAATGAGTTGATATATGTTTATTGTCATGTTCCCCAAGGACATTCGTTGGACTTAATCCATCAAGAGAATTATTGTGGCAGCGCAATGCATAAGGTATCGACAGAGGCGGATTTAAAATTTTAATTCTATAAGTTCAGCATTTAAAATTATGAGTTTATATATACTAGTTACTGCAATTTTAATAATATTTTACATAAATTTATGTTCCGCATCGAAAATAGTTCAGTTGAACTTGATAATTCTATGATGCATCCGCCCTCGAGTATCGAGACATTAAAAAAAAGAGTAACCATGAAAATAGGCTTGATAGTGATAAACTTGAGGGACAAAAGGAAGCGTTGGAACTATAAGGAGAGAGAGAGCGCTATTACCTAGCAGCTTGTTTGGATGGTTGTTACCCATTATATCGTATTATGTTATTTTCTCAAAACAATATTTGTTTTGATTGTTTAGTTAAAATTAGTTTGTATTGTATTGTTAAATTCATTGTTCCGGAACAATGAAAAGTCTATAATCTTTTGAAACAACTGATTTAGTACGATGGGATCGTTTCTTATTTTTCTTTCTAATTATGCCCAAACTTATCACTTTATAATTTTATTTATCTTTATTCTGCCAACTCATTCGTTCGTTTTTTATCATCGTTGTTAATTTTTTTTCTTCAGGTTTTTGCTCTTGTTTTCAAGTTACAAATACATTTTTTCTTTAATTTTTATTAGTTACTCTCTGTTTAGTTCTCCTATTATATTGCAACTAAATCTAGTTGTTTGAGTAGCTAACCACCTATTACGCTGAAATTATGTATGATTATTTTGGCGATTCTTATTTGTATAACATAACTACTTGATGATCAATATAGTTTGCTAATGTAATATACCAAGTAATATATACCTAAATATATATAACTAAGTAATTTAATTACTCTTTCATAGGGTACAATATTATTAAATAGTACTGCGAGAAAAATTATGAACTACTAAAATTTACAAACAAAATCCTTAACATTGGATTCCCAGTTAATTAGTTAACAAAAATATAATCCCAAAAGTCCAAAAAACAAATGTGATTTAGAATATAAAAGAAGGACAAAATAATAAAAGAGATTCTTAAACTTCTTAAATAATATTTATGTGTAATTCTTGATAAATTAAATACTTAAAAAAATTGAGGGTATTTAGTAAACTTATAAGTTTCAGTACAGTACGATACAGTCAAACCAAACAGCAAAATGTTATTTAATAACATTAAACAATACAGTCTATTCAAACATTGTATTCATAAAAAAAAAAACGATATAATACAATAAAGTGCAATACGATATATTATAAAATGATGAGTAACAATGATCCAAATAGTGTAAAAGCAACTAATACCATTGAAAGAGTTTATATTAGTTAATAATATGCGAACAAGTACACGAGGCATATGTAAGATGTATACGTGTATACAAAGACTAAGCTACATTCACATTAAAGATATACAAAATATACAAAATAAATTTCAACATTTTCAATTCCAAGCAATAAGACACTCCATTGTAGGTAACAATTCTTGTACCTCACCTTTCTTGATTTTTTGAAGCTCTTTAGCGACATCAATCATATTTGGCCTATCTTCACCAACTTTTTCAGCACATTTCAAAGCAAAATTCAAAAATGCCTTTAGTTTCTTTCGTTCGACTTGCAAAATCTTGGAATCAATAAGATTATCGTCTAACTTATTGTTCTCAACACATATTGATGCATAATTCTCCAAAAAAATTTATATACGGTCGAAATCGGACTCGACTATTGCACAACAGATCGGGCTCGGAACGCGAAGAGTTGAAAATCGACCCCGAGTCTCATCGAACCAGAACACGAGATCAGAATGTTCATTCTCAAGAACATTGAGCCCATGATCCCGGAATCGACCTTGACCCCGAATAATCCGCTTATCTAACATTTTTGATCACTTGTGTTGGATTAATCCACATATCCTTAGAATCACGTACAAATTCAATTCTTATCCATTTTAAGGGTAAACACACTGAACAATAATATTTTTAGAATATCAAAAAAATTTATTGGTATTAGAAAATACGAAGTTCAATAGCATATAAACTAATAATAATTTATATACACATTAGCCGAATAAAGATTTTCACTGAAGAGTCAAATATAAGCCAAGTGGATATATCAATATTTAAAGTTGGGCATGCTTATTAAGAAAACTATTTAATAGTAATAATCATAAAGAGTATTTAATTAAATTATCCTTATCTTTTCCTTAACTGAATAATTTATGACTAATGCCTTCTTGGAGTAGTAAAGGTGGAATTAGAAAAAGAATTTAATACTTATTTCTTAATTTTCTAAAGTGACAAATATGTTTGACCATTTTCTTTGAAAATAAAAGAGGTAGGAAGCCGTGTAAATAATCTCTATAAAGTAAAAAGTGTAAACGGTTTTTTTGATTTTTTATTTAATATTCAATATTTGTATTAGGGCTCGATTAAATTTGGGATGACGTAGAAAGTCCACATTGGGAGCCAAAACGCTCTCCAACAAAAGCATCATACTTAAGTTCCAACTAGTGACCGTTGGTTAGCAATGAAGAAGTACTTATTGCTGCGTCACAACAGTTATTGATATTGCTATATTAATTATCTTATTAGTAGAATTGATCTCTATAACCGGATCATAGTTTATCATAATCTCAAAAATCATATATATTCATTAACTACTTCGAAAGTTTCATCTATACATATAAATAGATCCAAGTCCTTTTCCTACACATAGTAAAAATGGTTTCCCCAAAAATAAGTTATCCTTTGATCAATATTATCTTCGTTTTACTCATATTATCTTTTTTCTATTCAATAGAAGCCGGACTTCGTAGCAAAACATATTTGGTTTCAATTATTAATAACCTAAAAAATAGCCCTAGCCAATTAAAAATTCGTTGTCAATCTATAAACGACAATCTTAGATATCATAACCTTACTTATGACCAGTGGCGGATCCAAGATTTTAAGGTTGTGGGTGCTCACTTTCTGGCCATATAAAAAAATTGATTCATGCAAGAATCAATCCCTAACCACTTCATATTTGTGCACTCTATTCGCATCTCTCAACCAAAGCACCCAGAAGACTTTTTATTTAATGGGTGCTTGCTAGTTCTTTATACCAGTATTCCCTGTATTTTCTATATAATTATACAGAGTTTGCGTCGGGGTTAATGGGTGCTTCAGTACCCGACACGGTCAACGTAGATCCGCCCATACTTATGACCAACATTTCGACTTTGAATTTGAAGAGAATTTCTTTCATACTACTCTTTTCTTTTGTCATTTTTGGTGGCCTCCAAAAGACATCTCTTTTAATGTGTTTAATAATGCAAACAGATGTATAAAACATGGTCCATTTCATACACACACATGCATTTGGTTGGTGAGCTTAGATGGGTTTTATTTAAATGGGGTTAAAATACATGACTGGTCGTCATAATAATACTTGTATTCGTCGCAATTCAATGTCGGAGGAAACTGTAATATCGGGCTTCTTGATTTTCGACATCTACTGGTTAGATTCGATCTGTACAGCAACTATGTTATGTTTCTATCCAAGTCGACAGGATACTTAAAATCTAAAGGGGAAGAGTTCTTTTTCAGAAATTTTCCATGGTCGATGGATTTCAATCCAAAAGAGGAAATGTTGATGGCAGTGGTCTGGATTTCGTTGCCTGGTTTGCGTCCTAATCTGTTTGCAATAGACAAAGCGACACAAGAAAGAACGAGACCTAGCACTGGCAGAGTAAAGGTTATCATCGACCTGTTACATAAACACCCGACAAAAGTAAAAGTGCTTGTTTCGGATAAAGCTACTGGAAAAAGTCGAGAATTTTATCAAGAGGTTGTATACGACAATTTGCCCCAGTACTGCTCGTATTGCAAACATCAAGGTCATGAAGAAAGAAATTGTCGATCTTTGAATAGACAGACTGGAGAGGTCTTAAAGGCAAAAATCAATAAAGCGACGCAGCAAGATACTATGGAAAAGGATGTCGAGAAGTTAGCAGGGGACACAAGAGATTTCCTGAAGGCTAAAAGAGCAGCAAAAAATGGAGTACAAATATTGACAAAGGGTGTCAACAATGGAAAGAACCAGCTCTCGGCTACTGTTTTGGAAATTGGACAAACTTCTGGTTTGCAAAAGGTTGATAAACAAGGGGATAGAATTGATGCTGCTGATACTAATGTTGTTAACACTATGGTAGCAAAACCTGTTCAAACTAATAATATCTTTGCTATATTGGAGGTTGAAGAAACTGATGCTAATGAAAACAATCAGTTGGTGGTGAGGGAAGATATTGAGGCTCGAAGGAGCACTACTAATCTCAAGTCTAATGGTGCGTTAGCAGCAACAGCAGCTGATCCAAAAATAACAACTGGGAAAAGGAAAGAAAAAGAAGTCACTGCCCTTTGGGTGTAGAAAACTTTCAGCCCCAAACTGGTAGATACTAATACTTCCTGCAAAGACATACCATCACAAGATACTCATGTCGAGCGAGAACTGGTTACAAATACAAATACAATTACAAATACAAACGTCGAGCAAACTAATTTAAAAGAAAACATTAATAAGTTTGGAGGTCGACAATGGGCCGATCAGCTTGAAGATGATTCCGATGAAGGTGACCTGTCAGAAGGATATGAGGAAGAGAACAATGTTAATTTTGAACAAGATGATGACGTTAATGGAGAGGAAAACAGTGTTAATGGCAGCAAAAAAAAGAAAGAACTGTGCAGGAAAAAGAAAAGGCAATACCAACTCACGCAGTAATTTCAAATGTGCAGAATCAGTTTGATCCAGGAGATATTGTTGGCGATCATGAGCAGCTAATATCACCTGCAGAAAAGGAGATAGTGAGGGAGAAAACAGAACTGTCAGTCCAAAAGGTAAATGTAAAAAATCCAGATATTACCAGTCAGGTTGTACCAAAGGACAGTTTGACAAAATAGTTGATTCCAAATCCTACCAATGTCGATGTTGTAGCAGTTAAGCAGCAACGTGAAAAGGAGAATGCAATAGACGGTAAAAGAAGGGATTTGGATGAAGAGTCGACCACCCAAAACTTCATGAATGTGGCTAGACAAGGGGACTTATCACCAAGGCCTGTGGAAAAAGTAAAATCAACTGCCAAAAATAAGAAAAAACAGAAAAAGGAATTAGCAAATGCGCAGCTAGTTGGAGTGCACACAAGGAGAACTGTATCTAAATCCGTTAATTAAGAATGAATGCCCTAATATGGAATATTAGATCAGTTAACACATAAGGGGCTTTTGAAAGGCTCGTCATAATGCATAGACAAAATCATTTTTGATTTATTGGAATAATGGAGCCAATGCAGCAAGCAAAGAAAATGGAAAGGTATAGGAGGAAGTTAGGATTTGCACAAGCCATTGTGAATGTTTCTAATAAAATATGGGCTTTTATCGATGAAAGATATGAGGTTACTGTAGAAGTGGATACAGTTCAACAGCTTACGCTAAGGCTGTTCGATACAGAGGAACACAATCAATTCATGCTTACTCTTGTCTACGCTAAATGTGATGCTATTGACATGATTGAATTATGGGATTCGTTGTATTATTTAGCGCAAGATATGACGATTCCGTGGCTTGTTGGAGGAGATTTCAATGTTATCTGGGATGAGGAGGAGAAATATGGAGGGCTGCCAGTTTCATTGAACGAGGTGGATGATTTCAGACATTGCATGAATACGTGCAATTTGAGTGATCTTGGATTTAAAGGTAGTGTGTACACTTGGTGGAATGGCAGAGCTGATGAGGATTGTATTTTTAAACGACTGGATCGATATTTTGCAAATATGCAGTTACAGCAGATGTGGACAGGGATAGAAGTAATACATTTGTCGAAGATAGGTTCTGATCATAGTCCTCTTTTCATCAAAAGTAACCCTACTGCTATACAAATTAAAAAGAGTTTTAAGTTTCTGAATTTCTGGGCAGAATATGACTCTTTTACGGATGTGGTTCGAGAGAATTGAAAAGCAGATTTTGAAGCTAATCCTTTCATAATTTTTAATTACAAGTTGAAGAAACTGAAAAAAGCGTTGTCTGTTAGGAGTAGGGCGACATATGGGGATATCTTTCAAAAGATATCGAGCCTTGAAGAAATAGTTAGAGTACATGAAATTCAGTTTGAACTTAATCCTACAGGTTCGAACAGAGAAAGGCTTCAGAAAGTGCAGGCAGATTTAATTAGATATCTTGCTGTATAGGAGCAATTTTGGAAGCAAAAGTCAGGTATGATGTGGTTTAATGAGGGCGACAGAAATACGAAATTCTTTCACGCTCACGTAAATGGGAAAAGAAAGAAGCTGCAGCTTAATAGAATACAGAATAGTGAGCGCAGGTGGATTGAAGAATGCAAATCAATGGGAGACGAAGCTGTGCAGTTCTTTCAAAAACAGTTTCATGAAGATAATGCTCCTACGGATTTTGGAATTATAGATCATGTGCAAAGTGTGATCACCATGGAGCAGAATCAAGAGCTGAACAGGCAACCTACAGACATTGAGGTGAAGAATGCAGTTTTTGGATTAAATGGGGACAACGCAGGAGGTCCAGATGGGTTCAACGGAAATTTTTTCAAAGTCTGCTGGGACATTGTTGGAGGAGATGTAGTCGCGATGGTGAAATCGTTTTTCTGTGGGCAGGAACTCCCTAGATTCATTATTCATACCAATGTGGTTCTGTTGCCGAAGAAGAAGGAGGTGGAAACTTTTTCGAATATGCGACCTATAAGTCTCAGTAACTTCATCAACAAGGTGTTTAGCAGAGTCATTCATGAGCGATTACCAGTGCTTCTACCTAATTTGATCTCAGATGAACAAGCATGTTTCGTCAAAGGCAGAAGTATAGTAGAAAACATTCTATTGACTCAAGAAATTGTTACTGATATTCGGTTGAGGACTAAGGCTGGTCCTAATGTGATTATCAAGCTAGATATGATGAAGGCATACGACAGACTATCCTGGATTTTTTTGACGAAGGTCATGAGAAAGATGGGTTTTGACGAGAGATTCATTGGCTTGGTGTATGGAGTGGTATCTAATAATTGGTATTCAATTCTTGTTAACGGGCAGCCCCATGGATTTTTCAAGTCGACAAGAGGAGTTAAACAGGGGGACCCTCTTTCACCTGCACTGTTCGTTATTGCAGCAGAAGCTCTGTCAAAAGGACTTAATGCTCTTCATCAGAACTTATATTTTTGTGGATTTGGGTTGCCGAAGTGGAGTCCGAAAATAAATCACCTGGCGTATGCAGATGACACCATCATATTTTCATCCTCGGATGAAATTTCATTGCAGTTGATCATGGATGTATTGTCAGCATATGAGCGAGCATCGGGCCAGTTGATAAATAAATCCAAATCCGCAGTTTATATGCATCATTTGGCTAGTGAATTAGCAATGCCAAAAGTTGAGAGAGTAACTGGAATAGCAAGGAGAGATTTCCCTTTTACATATCTAGGATGCCCAATTTTTTACGCCCGGAGGAAGATGGAATATTACCAAGGGCTGCTGAATAAGGTGATGGATAAACTGCAGTCGTGGAAAGGGAAACTTCTGTCAGTTGGAGGAAGAGCAATACTCATATCTCACGTGTTGCAAAGCATGCCGATACATTTACTATCTGCTATTAATGCCCCAGGATTTGTGATCAATAAGCTGCATAAATTGATGGCCAGATTTTTTTGGAGCAATTTTGTCGATGGAAGGAGTAGACATTGGGCTTCATGGAATACGTTATGCCTGCCACAGGAAGGAGGAGGAATAGGATTTAGGTCCTTACATGATGTGTCGAAAGCTTTGTTCTGTAAATTATGGTGGAATTTCAGAACAAAGCCATCACTGTGGAGTGCATTTATGAGCCAGAAATATTGTAAGAAAATGAATGCGATGGTAGTACCATGGAGGGATGGATCGCATGTGTGGAGAAAAATGCTGGAATGCAGAGATACCATCAAGCATCAAATACTATGGCAACCAAAAATGGGATCTTCCTTATTTTGGTTTGAAAATTGGACTGGGTTGGGTGCTTTGTACTTCGTCACTCCACCAGATTTCTTCTGTGATGAAACGGTTCAAAATGTATATGAATTAGTACAAGGGGACAGCTGGAATATAAATAGATTGAGGGAACTATTACCTGAAGAACTGGCTGACTACATCCTAAAAGAAATCAAGCCTCCAAAGCAGGATGGAATTCTGGATAAACCAATCTGGACATTAGAGCCTATAGGAGACTTCACTGTCAAATCAGCATGGGATTATGTTAGGAGTAGATGTAATCCAAGCACTGCATACAAGTACAATTGGGTGAGAGGATTGCCCTTCAAAATCACCTTCTTCATGTGGAAGGTATGGAATTGGGTGTTCGACGAAATACCTCAGAGAAAGTTTGGAGGAAGAGATGACCGGGAATAGCTCTAATGTTCCAACACAGTTTTTCTCGACTCCACAGGTAGAAAATATCATTAAGGAAGCTCAGGCAGCAATGATGATGCATATCAATTTGGTGCGACAACCTTTAGTTACATTGAACACATCCGACATCGACATTCCTTCACAAACGGAGCATTCGTTTGGGCAACATGAAGGAGAGTCTAGACAGCTGCTGTTGTCCACTGGTACGGATAGTGAAGAACAAGGGAGCTACGAACATAGTTGGTTAACAAAGAGAAGAACGTGGGTTCTCATTTTATGTACAACGCTATCTACTTATTAGTCCGTCTTAAAAACATAGCATATTTTTATATTTGTTTTAACTTTAAATTTTATATTTATTTTTAATGGCATTCTTTTATAGCAACAAAAAAATTTATGACATGGTTAAGATTAAAGTTTCAAAAGTCCTTTATACTTTCTTAAATCGCGTATAGATGCAGTCAAACACTGCCACATTAACTGAAACAATATTTTTGGCTCATGCACATGAAAGGTGCTAAAACTTTGAATAATCAACCTCTATTTATCTTTTCTTAATATTGTCCTTTACGTCACGTAGATATTTCATCTTACTTTTAAAGTTTTTCTCAAATGTAAATCAAAAGTAAATGCTGTTTACATTTTTAACAACTATTGCTTCGATCAGCTTGGCTACCAAAATGAGCAAAAACTATGATAATGAAACTAAAAATAATTTCTTAGTAGCTTAGATTTTTATATCTTTTTGTTTAGAAGAAAAATGTTTTTCCTTTCACAATTTCATTTTTGGCTCACATTGCAAATATTCAATGTGGAGCTTTTCAACAGTGCAAGCTGAGAGAAACATAATTAAAATGTGTACAAACAAAACAAAAAAAGATCTTCTTTTTACCCCAAAACTATAAGATGAAAGAAACAGAATTATAGAAATATTCAAATAAAAATTTCTTCTTATCTTAGCCCCAAATCTGTACAAACTGAAAATAGGGGCTACTTAAAGCAGATACATGGTGTAAAAAAGAGGAAGAAAATGTTAACAAATAATTGGACCAAAGAGGAAGGCAAGTCCCATACTAACAGAACATTTAGTTTTTGATATTTTCTTAAAAGAAAAAACTTCAGAACAAAATTCTCATCCATTAGGACCCTGTGCTTTATTGGCTCCTCGAGCTCTCGTAGCTAGACGGCATTGTATTTGGGTAACTTAAGTTGTCCTGCATAAATCACGATGAGAACTGCGTCAAGAAAAGAAAAGAAAATTTCCAGCACGGATAAGTTTTGATGACTGCATTACATATACAAAAGTAATAACTATGTGATATTTCATCAAATATCTAACGAAGTTTAGTTTATGAATTTAACGTATATGCGCTGACAATCTAAAGAAGGTTTACACGGTCAGTCAGGGGCGTATCTAGAATAGAAGCTATGGGTCAGATTCTATATAGTTGCCAAAAAATTCATTAAATATGTACAGATATTATTAGATGTGATGTGGTAGATTTTTGAATCTGAACCATAAAGTTCATATTCAGGCCGATCCGCCTTTGCGGTCAGTATATTGTAACATGTTGTAGTAGGTAACTTGGCTTATCGTCCAGGCTACTAATCTCACTTTTTATGGACGAGATACCTATCGTTACCTTCTCGGTGAACTGAGAGTGCATAAAAGTTAAACTCTTAATTTATGCATCTTGACTTACCCGGGAGAGAGAAACTTGGCTATGATTTGGTGAGACATTGGAATTGTACGTAAGTGATGGGCATGTGTTATCTTCTGCAAGAGCTCTCAATCTTTCTAATTCTCTTGCCAAGATCCGGTCTGTCTTTTCGCCTTAGCTCAGAGCATTGTAGTGATAACTTGGCAAGACTCAAAGCCTCATCGGCTGGCCAATCAGGAATAGCTGGATCAAGCATTTCATTGAAAGTCCCTTTCTCAATTGCCCTATCAACATAATGAGTCAATCCCCTTGGCGGCTTAGCTGTTAAAATCTGCAAGAATATGATCCCTAAGGAGTATACATCCAATTTTACACCAAGCATGCCGGTTTGCTGATATTCAGGGTCTATATAGCAGAAAGTTCCAGCAGTTGACGTCATTTTATATTGAGTAACAGTATCTGCTACTGATGGAGGGACAAGACGGGCTAAGCCAACATCACTAATCTTACTCACAGAATTGCGATCCAGCAAAATATTGCCTGGCTTTAGATCACGATGCACTAATGGTTCAGGTTTGCTCTGGTGTAGGAAAAGCAAACCAGTAGCTATTTCAGCAACAATTCGAAACCTCTGCTGCCAAGAGAGCGGTAGCGTCTTTCCTCGGTGGAATAAACGGTCTTCTAGACTTCCATTTGACATATACTCATACACCAGGCATCCATATTCCGGACAGGCTCCTAAAAGAAGCACCATATTAGGATGTCGTATGCAGCTCAGGACTTCAACCTGCAATAGAAGAATATAATTATTGACTAGTAAAGAATACTAACTATATTTATTGTCCTCAATTGCTAAACATAATTTGGTCAATATAACATACCAACGTTCAATTATGGGGCATTATAACAATCAGCGGCGGAACCAGAAATTATTAAAAGGCGATTCAAAAAAATTCTAGGATGTCACAGTTGGAATTTGAACCTATGAGACTTAAACCACCTCCTACTATACTCGAATGTTTTCATGTCAAGAGGATTCAACATCTCACATATAACCAAAAAGGATCATATTTACTCTATTTGCGCAGTGTAATTTTTCCGCCAAAGGGGGTTCGGAACACCCTTCATTCTACTTAGATCAGCACTGATAACAATTTGTCTAGAGATTATATAGCCCTTTGTCTTATTTTTGATCAGATGCTATTCATTCTACTTTGAAGATTTCCCCTTGCTTACTTATCTGCTGATACTTAAGTTTACAGTCCGTTTAAATTAAACTTATCGCCCCCCCTCCCCCACCT
>MCJB01049708.1:90980-112873 GCA_002018475.1 Nicotiana obtusifolia
CACCCCTCCCCGGTAAAATTAGACTCTCAGGCCACGAAACAAACATGCCTGAAGCCTGTGATAAACATAGGGAGGTAACACATAACAGTGGGTGGTAAGCAATTTTCTCTAAAATCATTGAATTCGGATATCGTTCTTTCAAATACTTATCCAACAGTATTTTGTATCTCTCACTGAATTACCTTTGCTGAAACTGTTGTCTTCCATGAGCAGCATCAGGACGAAGGACCTTAACTGCAACAGGCATATGATCGAGGTAGCACTTATACACTGGCCCATACCCTCCTCCAATTTTACGAGTTTGGGCAAAGTAGTCTGTTGCAGATTCTATCTCCTCAATTGTATATTTCCTGTACCTGAAATCAGAGTTTGTAAGTTTATTCAGTATCTTATTCTTCTCTTCTGCTTCTTTTAGAGCTTTCATTTCTGCGCTGATTCTCTTTTGAGCTTCTAGTTCTGCAAGCCGCTGAGCTGCCTCTGCATGCTCAATGGCTGCTCTGGACTTTGCTTTTTCCTTCTCGGCAAGTGCCAACGCAGCTTCCTCCGCTAAACGTGCCTCTTATAATCGTCGTTGTTCTTCCTGTTTCCAGCGCTGGAGTTCCATCGCCTGCAACAAACAACATGTTAGTACATCCAATAGAATCGTTAGGGCGCACGGGAGTATTAGTTTATCGTGCCTTTTGTTTTGCTGTAAGTGCTTCCCTGCAAGCCGTACTATATAGTTCCATTGTTTGCTTAAGCTCCTGTTTTAGCCTTCTCATTTCTGCTTCTATATCATCTTGTAAGCCAAAGGAGAGGTGTAAATATAGAACAAAGATTGCTTAAGGCATGAAGTGAAGAGCCACAACAACAACAACAACAACATCAGCAGCATACCCAGTGTAATATTGAGTCAGATTTTACAGTTTACCAAAAAAAAGTAATATTTTCAAATGCTTACAGCTGGTCCTTGGGAGACTGATGGTCTATCACGCTCGATCAATGAAAGTGATAGTTCAGGTGGAGTCAGGGTGTCCACCGTTCTCCGCCCAAACTGTCTGGAATCAGAACTTTGGATCTCAAAATCTGAAAAGCCTGAAAGCCGAGGGGTCGGTCCACCACCATCATATCCATCAGAAAATGAACAGATGTTGTCGATGCTTGGCCTACCAGAACGGACATATGATATATTTGTATCTGGCAAAGATATTTCATATGGTTTTCCATTAGGGCCTTTCCTGTGGGTGAACGGCGACCTGTTTAAAGTAATATTCAACTTAGGCCTTCAAATGAGAAAACTATGCAAAACTATAGTGCTCTGAAGAACAAAATCCGTAAATTTCAAAATCTTTCAAAGAACTTGCATCCTCCACTTTGACATGCTCATACTGTATGCAACAAATTACTGTTATCAAAACATGGTACTCCCTTCTTCCCAATTTGTGTGCACTGTTTGACTAGGCACAAGGTTTAAGAAAGAAAGAAAGACTTTTGAAACTTGTGGTCTAAAACAAGCATTAGACATTTGTATGGTCATAGATCATCTCATTAAGGGTAGAAGGGAAATTTTAAAGTTGAATTATTTCTAAATATAGATAGGTGCCATTCTTTTTGGGACAGACCAAAAAGAAAAGTGTGACACATAAATTGGGACGGAGGGAGTACAGTTTATGCGGATATCAAGATAATTTTTCCGACTTACTTGATATTCATTGTGTCATTTTAAAGGGTAGATGGTGGCGGATCACAAACAGGTTTCGGGCCTCCTGAATAAGGACCTATACAACATAGTTATAGAATTACAACAAGATACAACCAAAACTTGATAGAAGAACTTGCTACTAGCGGTTGGTTCACCTCTTGAACTAGCAGCAGAGGGTGTTGAACCTTCAAAAGGAGCAAATTTGGTGCTGGCCGGCTGCATTAACTGGTGACGTAGTGGATGGACAAAAGGCACGGGGCGAGAAGCAGCACGTGTAGATGCGATCTTTCCAGATTTGGAGATGACATGTACAGTACAGAAATCAGGAACCCCTTTTAAAATGCCTCCCGGAATGTCTTTCGCTTTAAATCTGCGATGCAGAAAAGGCTACTGAACTTAGATAATCTGAAGATGTTCTTTTATTCAAATATAACTGATCTAATGAAACCTCAATGAAAGGCGAAAGACATGCACACACTTAAGTATATACAAATTTCTTTTACTTCTTCACAAGAACTTTTGAAAGTATATTTTAAGCAAAGTTTGTAGCATACTTATGCACTAAACGACAGAAAAATGAGAATGTCACTCCATATATGGATCAAGGACACAAATTTGGGCACATACAGTAAAAGGAAGGCAGCCAAGTTTTTGACATAAAGCTCTTGCTTTTTGTTTGTTATTTCAGTCTATAAAATTTTGCTATTAGGTGGCTGAGAATGGAAAGAAAATCAAGTGGAATTTAGATAACATATTAACTGTTCAGGATATTATGATCGAAAAATACTTCCATCATAAGCTCAACACTCCATGCATAGACAGTCATACCTGAGAAGACCGCCTCTTGTTGTAGCACCAAGAAACAATACCTCTATTCCTGTCTGATTCACATACTCAACAACTGCTTTGACCACATCCGTGTCGTCTAACACAACATCATGGCATTGTAACTGTTTTTTTAGGATAAGAAGAAAAAAAATTAGAAATGTGAAAAGCTGAAGGAAATAATGAGCAAGACTTGACAAATTTTACGAATGTTTGTTAATCTTCTCCTAGGTTTATATGGGAATTCATCTAAAGTTGAGTTACTAACATCTTTCCGTGTACAAAAACTCGGAAAGGACGAAACAGTTCCTGTGTCTGCGGATCCAATGCACTTTTCCCGATCCAGCTTCATCAGAAATCTGGTTTGATTCTGAAATGTAAAAGTACACAGTTATTTCTGCAACTCAACAATAAAAGAAAAAAGTCCAGACTTAGTACTTGTCACTTTCCCATTTATGATTATGCATTGGAATTTGGAGTAGTTTTAAGCAGCACAGATAAGTTACTTAAACAATTATACATGTTTAATATGTGTTAGAGTTATATGTTCTCTTCATTTCTAAAAGCACAGATAAGATAGATTTCTTTTTCTAAATTTAAAAGCAGCAACTTGTACTTCAAACGGAATGTTACTATGTAGACAGGGAAATAATACTATCATCGACTGGAAAATGCATGAGAGAGGGAAGAGTATTTTGTAAAAGGAAAATTTTGTATTAACCATTTAAGCACAAAACTTGCAGAATGCAGCAGTCAATCTGATCAGAAACAAGCAAATAACTAGCTCAACTTTCGGTAAATTAATATGATTAGTCAAGTATGACACAGCAAAAGAATCTGTAAGTATTGAGCTAATTACATCTTCACTCGTTCTTTATTAAGGTACAACTACATGTTCACCTGTCATACTTAGATTTAATTTCTCTTAAATGTATAGACCTCTTTGTATGTCCATCTCAGTTATCAGATAGAAAAGAAACTACTGGACTATGTAATTATCACTTGCTTCCTTGCGAGTATTAGAGAATCCAATATAGGGAGGATTATAGAGATCAAATCTATTAAGTCAATAAGTTCTTTATTGACTTAAAACCTGGCTATTTTTTACTTAAAATTTCTCTGCTATATGTTACTAACATTTAAATCTTACTTTTTTCCACCTAGTGATATGAACTTCTAGCTCTAAAACACAAGTAAATCAAACATAAAAAGATTGATATATGTCCAATAAGATTTCAACATGCGAAGGCCTACTGGTCAATGAAGACGAAAACCATGAGAGATGAGGGTTCAAATCCTAGGAGAAACAAAATACTAGGTGATTTATTTCCATCTGCCTAAGACTTGGCGGACAGAGTTATCCGTATGCAATCATGTTTTGCTCATGTTTGACGTTGCAAAAATTTGTTTACTTTGACAACTAACATAAATGATGTTAAAATGATTCCTCTCTTTCTGAAAATAAAATTGTAAATCGTTCATTGTGCTTAAACTTTTGCACCTTTTCCGTGAGAACATCGAAAACCTACTCACCATCAACAGCATTTCCAGACAATTTCAAGTTGATTGCTACCTCTATTTATGATAGACTTCATCCGGATCCGAGGTATACACATTTAACCTAATTTCTTTATCTTGATTTATACAAGCGGTCGTTCTACAAGATCAACATGTACAAACAAATACTTGATTATCCAATATCTTTGCTAGTGGGAGGTAACTTGTATTCGTGGAATAACAAGCCTAGGTATACACATTCTACTTTATTTTTATTCTAATTTGTACAAGTGGTCATTCTATTACATCAACACGCACAAACAAATACCAGAGTCACCCGGTACCTGTGTCACGTGTGTTGGTGAGATCAGATAGCAAGTAATTCATGGGATAGTCGAGGTCCAAGCAAGCTGGCCGAACACCACTGTTATTAAAAAAACAAACATGCACAAACAAATACATATAATGTAGAGAGGGAAAGAGAAGAAGAATTACTTGTAGGAGTGGATTGACCAGAGGAAGTAGCAGATTGTTTAAGTTTGACATGGATCAAAAGAACTGTTTGGCCTCTGGCTAAAAGATGATCAACTGTCCATTTTAGAGCAAGTTGACTTCCTCTATCTTTGTCTATTGCCAATGCTATTAATTTATTTGGTGGATGCATTCTTTCTCCATGCACACCTTGTGGTGGATGCCACATTTCTCTCTTTCAATTCAACCCCCAAAAATTCATAGGTTTCAAGATCAAATTCCTATTCCAAATACTCCAACAATTCCAATTTCTAACATATCATTGTCAAATTCAAGAAAATAATGTGTACCCTTTTATATCTTGTTCTATCTTCAACCCATTTTGGGTTCTTGAAAATTATAATGATAACAAAAATCATTTAGTGAGTTCTCTCTTTCCATAAAGGATAAAGATGATTTTTTAGTCATTGAAACATTAGAGAATTGTGGGGAGCTCCACCTTTGGTGGATATTTAGTTACTTTCAGTAATAGTAACCACTACTTGGATTAACAAACTCCCCTCTGGTCATTGGTCAAAGGGCAAGTTCCTAGAAGGGAAGTTGAAGCTCACTAGCTAGTTTCAAATCTATTTCAGTAAAAAAATAAAATAAAAAAATAAAAATGAAGAAAGAAAACGTGATTCTATCCAAGTAATGTATTCCCTTCGGCCCATATTAGTTGTCCTGCTTACTAAATATATTTGGTCTAAAATAATTATCATTTTACAAAATCAAGGTATAATTTATCATTCTTTTTCCATTTTGCCCTTAGTATTACAAATTTTGAAAGTAAAAAACTAGCATGAAAAATCTAAATGGAAGAGTAGAAATTTATTGAAGAGAGATTAATATGTCGAATGATTAAAGATATAAATAAGGGTATTGTAGTAAAATCAGGTCGGTTCCCAAAATTCCCTTCTGTATATTGCTCAATGTCCCAGCTAATAGCTGAATGTGAGAAGCAGATGATAGAATCAGGCCGATGCCTTAAATGCCTTTCTGTTATTCTTCAATGTCCCGGGTATTCATGGAACATGAGAAGCAGATGATTAATCATCTTTCCCAAAAGAAATTGAAGAATTTCTTTGGCATCCTACCAGATTTGTTCGTTCGTTTTTCTCTTACTCTTATAGATGGCCAGTACTTAATCTAGGTTCCCTACTATAAAGAAGCAACTCAAGAGAATATGGAGAACAGTACTCTGTGTATCCAATGGGCAGTTTATCGGAGAGGAAACACACATTTTTTGGAGCCAAGGAAAAAGCAATCGTTATTTGAAACAACATAGAATCTATGATGGATCTGATATGCCCTGTACATGTTAATGGAGTCTTGCCCTGTACCTGTACATAATTATTGAGCTCCTACCTAATGCTTTATCTAATGAAATCTAGATACCTTTAAGAAAGAAGTCCATCGTCATATTAAATCTTGGAATTCTAGTCTTTTTATAGAGTTTGGCTGCATGAGTATCAATCACCTGGGGTGCATTTGATTTTCTCTAAGGATGGTTGATTTTATAGTGTTTTTACAGCCTTTAAATCCTCGGAACTTTATATTATATTTAGGTTTCTTTTCATTGTATAAGCTACATGAACTATTACTTTACTATGACACTCACACATGATCTTTTCTATTTGCATCTGCAGGTTACCCTAAATGCTCACTTCTCTAGTTTGTCCGTTTGCGACATCTGTAGTTTGTTACTCATGCAGCCAAACTCTATAAAAAGACTAGAATTCCAAGATTTAATATGACGATGGACTTCTTTCTTAAAGGTAGCTAGATTTCATTAGATAAAGCATTAGGTAGGAGCTCAATAATTATGTACAGGTACAGGGCAAGACTCCATTAGCATGTACAGGGCATATCAGATCCATCATAGATTCTATGTTGTTTCAAACAACGATTGTTTTTTCCTTGGCTCCAAAAAGATGTGTGTTTCCTCTCCGATAAACTGCCCATTGGATACACAGAGTACTGTTCTCCATATTCTCTTGAGTTGCTTTTTTATAGTAGGGAACCTAGATTAAGTACTGGCCATCTATCAGAGAAAAAAGAACGAACAAATCTGGTAGGATACCAAAGAAATTCTTCAATTTCTTCTGGGAAAGATGATTAATCATCTGCTTCTCATGTTCCATGAATACCCCGGGACATTGAAGAATAACAGAAAGGCATTTAAGGAATCGGCCTCATTCTATCATCTGCTTCTTACATTCAGTGAATAGCTGGGACATTGAGCAATATACAGAAGGGAATTTTAGGAACCGGCCTGATTCTATCTTGTTTCGTTTTGTTTGAAGAAAAGAAGGATCCAAAATAATCAATCTTTTTTTCATTGTTGAATCTCTTCCCAACATAGCAGAGCTTCCTTTAAATGTACTCCATGTAGTTAAAAAAATCAGCAGCATATCTGCTATGATGTGTTGCAATTCACTAATAGAAGAGTTGATGATGACAAAATTTTGTGCCAATACAAGCCATGAGAACTCCAAGTGCTGCTTCAGTTGACTCACTCTCAAAAAGATATAGACAATACATAACTCACCAATATTCTTTGTAGATGATTGGAAGTAAAAGGGGAAAAATCACTAATTTTATCTATTGGTACTTCCTAATATGCATGTCTCCTGTTTCCACATGGATCAATAAATTGCACCATATAAGTTTTCTCGACTTGAAGATAATAGGTAAAAGAAAATTTAACTTTTTGATTTAGCTTGTCTATCAATCAACCTGTTATAAGTAGCAATATCAGGTATAAACCCCAAATCCAACATTTCTTCCACCAGTGCTTCCGATTCCTTCTTTTTACCCTCCCTCTTAAAACCTGATATCAAAATATTGTACGTCACAGCCTCAGGATCCAAACCCTTGTTTAAACCCAATAATCTCATCTCATTCGCTTCCTTCATTCTCCCTGCATCACACATGTCACTAAGTAGACAATTAAAGGTTACACTATCCGGAATCATACATTCCTGCAGCATTTTCTCCATAATTTTATATGCTTCATCAATTCTTCTTATTCTCCTTAAACCTTCAATCAAGGTTGTACAAGCAATTAAGCTTGGAGAACTCCCATTCCTCCATAACTCATTCGCCAATTCCATTGCTCTAGCCACATTCCCTTCACAACAAAGCCTCGCAATTAACCCAAAATAATCAAATGTTCTTGGCAGCAACCGTTTCCTTGAAAAGTCAACCAGTACATCGCACGCTTTCAACATCATTCCCTTCCTGCAAAGACCATCAACCAAAATCTCACAAGTCACTGCAGAAATCTCCCATCCCATCTCAGTCATCTCATAGGTCATCCCAATCCCCTCTTCAATCTTACCATCCAAAAGAAACCATTTAATTAAAGTATTAAAGCTAACTACATTTGGTGCACATCCATGAGTTTTCATTTCCTTAAACATTTGCAAAGCCAAGCCCAATTGTGAGTTCTTACAGTACCCAGCAATCAAAGTATTGAATGTAATTACATCAGGCTTTACTCTTTCTCTAATCATCCTATAATAAAACTCCAGAGCCTTATCAAAATGCTTAAACTTCACAAATCCATGAATTATTATATTGTAAACAGCAACATCAGGCTTCCCATCAATCGATCTTCTCATTGAGTCAAAAGCTATCAATGCATCGTCAAATCTACCAGCTTTGCAATAAGCATTAATGGCAAAACGAAAAATAGGTTCAGTTTTGGGGCAAGAGAAAATACCGTCAGCACACGGACAGGGATTAGAAGCAATAAATTGAAGGAGAGAAGTAAGAAATTGGAGGCGGTGGGTGATGGCCAGCGTGCGGACCATCCACTCAAAGGTGGAGTGATCATGGCGGAAAGAATCAACAGAAGCAGCATAATTGAAGAGGTAGAAGTCAAGGTTAGTGAGGACAGGGTGGTAATGGACGTGATTCTTGAGGAAAGTGAGAAAATCTTTGGCCGTGAAAGAAGGTTTAAGGTGGGTTTCCATGAGTTGGTTCAGTTGGTTTTGGGCAACAGGGGTGAGGTTGTTGGTGGTGCACATTGAGGAATCTATCGTACTCAATGCAAGAGGTAACAGTGAAGTCCGATCAGAAGCGGTTTGTTTTGGAATGGATCTGAGAAATTTCTGAAATCCCATTTTCTCTTTGTGTTGCGTACCTCGGTTGACTTTGGCGTCCTTCACTTCTCCGGTAGCTAACTTTTTATGTAAACCCTATAAAATGAAATTTTGTCATTCTAACAATTAGTTACTTTTGATGTGGAGATTGCATTAGCTAGATCACTAAGAAGAAACAAATTACTACTACATTTTCATGCTTCAGTTTTTCAACCATGTCCAAACAACTAATGTAGATCCACTCCTGCTACATATTAGAACTTCAAAAGGTCTAACCGAAGCAATCAAAGAAAAAATATCTCATCAAATTTTGTGAATCTAGAAACAACATCATTGTAATCAACACATGGTCTTAAGTATCTGGCATAAATATTACATATATACAATATATCACAATGTCAAATCACACAAAACCAACATGGTTCGATCTAGCCATTGAGACTATGATGCCTCTCCGTTAAGTTCAATTCCATCCTTTTTTTTAAGGAAGCAGTCATTCCATGTCAACGAGCGAACATTATTAGGTCTGAACAAAATAATCACTTTAACTATTGTGAAGAGTTTCCATATGAGAAGTCAATCGAACAAAATAAGGTTCCACAATTTCATAGATAAGCTATGAAACACTCAGATGTCTCACCAAACCATACTCATTGTTCAACATAAATTATCTTGACAATGAAAAATGCAGAAATACTTCTCAAACTTATTTCAAAAATAAACTAGCAACAGTTAGACTAAAGAACTAATATCATGTCGCCTACAGAAGCATACTGGTATACATTCGAGCAGGAATAATAACTATATTACCAAATTAACTCGAACTAAGAATTAGCTAAGATCAGCACATAAAAGCGCAAACTTGGTACCATAAAAAACAATAAGAATATATTTGAAAGAGCACCAACCAGTTTTAACCTAAAGAATGGCGAAAATAGAGGAGGAAAAGAGATCTTTCACAAATTCTGGATATATGTGCTTAACCTTTTGTCATGTGAAATTTCAGTTGCATGATGGAGTGTGAAGCTTGACTAGAATCAATCTTGTTAACAGCACAAAAAGCTTCAAGAAGGTACTCTATTAGGCTAATATGCTTTTCCAACCTAAGTTCTATTGATAAAAGATATAATAACATTTTCTTTTTTGATAACCAAGAAATCCCCGAGGATAGAGTTTCAAAACTTGGTGGATAATGGGCCTGCCCCTCTAACTTCTCCACTTAAATAACCACGCTTTTTTTTTCGGCAAGGATCAACCACATATGACACGCCTAATCCAAACTGAGCTCTATTAATAAAAGATAGAATAACATTGTTGGTGATAACCGAAAAAGTCCCGAGGACCTGTGGCGCAAGGTTCCATACTTGATGGATAATTGGACATGCCCCTCTTAATACCAGGCTGTTGTTTGCAACAAGGATCAAACCTGTGACGTGCGCCTAATCCAAACTGAGCTCTATTAATAAAAGATAGAATAACATTGTTGGTGATAACCGAAAAAGTCCCGAGGACCTGTGGCGCAAGGTTCCATACTTGATGGATAATTGGACATGCCCCTCTTAATACCAGGCTGTTGTTTGCAACAAGGATCAAACCTGTGACGTGCGCCTAACCCACACATTATTGCTACGCTCTTACCACTAGGCCAAAGCCCTGGGGGCGTCAAAGATTTTTTTAAAAAAAGAAACGATTTATCCTTACTAGTCGTTAAAAGATTTGGGCACCCAAGAGTGTAGCCTAATGACCAATGAAGTGGGAGGAGAACGATGAGGTCTCAGGTTCAAATTCCAAAAAATACTAGCTGATTTCTTCTCATCTACGTAAGTGAAGATATATGTGCTGAAGGGAAGTATCATGTACCCGGTGAAATAGCTAAAGCGGCCACAAGCTGGCCCGAACACCACTGTCATAAAAAGAAAAACAAGTCGTTAAAAGATTTGCGATGGGGGTATTTAGTTAAACCAATGTATATCCAACCGGTACTCAAGAGAAAATGGAATTTTTCAGAAATTTCTCAGATCCATTCCAAAACAAACCGCTTCTGATCGGACTTCACTGTTACCTCTTGCATTGAGAATGATAGATTACTCACTGTGCACCACCAACAACCTCAACCCTCTTTGTTCAAGCATAGAGTTACATGGCGGTTCTAGAAGAAAATTTCTTCATCTTTTACTTGACCACACAGTCTTGTTGCTTTTATTAAAAGCAAAAACACAGCTTCTTCTAATGGAAGGGTTTGGCCAGATATGAATTGGGGAACATCACTGGATGCCTTATTTCAGTGAGAATTTTAAAGGTAATGCTTTGAATGGAGAATATCTCAACGTCATTATTGTCCTCACTTCCACCTATTGCTTGATTGAAATCAAATTTCTCCTTTTAATCTAAATGCTCCACAACCCACCCACCCCCAAAAACAAAACCACAATCACATTCACGTTACAACATATATCTCATCAAATTCAGCAAAAAATTGCAGGCACATAGTTAAAAACCCCAACAGCAAATAACAAGTAAAAATTAATGCTTTTTTGATCGCTAAATTTCCAGTTTCAACTTTGGGGTGGGGTGGGGGTGGTAATTGAAGCATACCTGATTCAGGGTGAAGAGAGGAAGAAGAAGCTGAAGAAAGATCAAAGAACAATTGCTATTTGGAACGGAGTCTCCGTTTTAGAGAGGATCTGTTTATTTTCTCAAAGCTTCTGGGCTTTAGTCGAAGGAAAACAAAAGAAAAGGTACAATAATAATTGTTCAATCGTTAGTTGAAATTTTTGATTGATTTAGAGAGGTAAAATTACTAATTTCCTATTTCCTAATAAAGATAAAAAGAAAAAAAAAAAGGAGAATTTGCAAAAGGGTAATAAACAAATAAATCAAAGGTCGAAAAAAAGCTCTCGATCTTATTCATTATTTTTGAATTTTTGGATACATTTAGTATCGATAACCATTGATTCCACCGATTGGAATTCCGTCACGAATTTCCGACGCGAATTCGAAATCTCTATTTAAGGATGAAGGATTCTAAATGTCATCTGCCCGTCTTCTCGTATTATTCTTGTGTAAGGAATAACCGTTGAGATAGATATTATTACTCATGAGTTGGGTTTGAATATAATATTTATTATGAATAATTATTTATTCAATTTTAATAAAATTTTAAACAGATCATATATTAGCCTGTGTCATTTGCTTATATAGCAGGTGATTTAGTGTATAGAGTTTAACTTATACATAGAAGATTAAATTGTCGATTCGTATAAGTATAAAACTTGAGTTCATATACTAATGATGAAATTGGACAAACCATCAAGAATGATTGTAGCCTTGTGCTATAATATAAAATATAATTTATCTTAATTATATGAATGGTTTAATTCCGACTTCTTATACTAATATATTTTGTATGTATTAAACGGATTAAGTAAAGATAATTATTTTATACTGACTTAACAAAAAGAAATTCTAACCATTAAATGTACCTATATTCTTATTATTGATATAATGTTATTAGTTGTGTATGTTATTATTATTTTAGTTTCTTAAAAGACGAGATTCTTGTATGGATCAATATGCTTGCTAAATTGGATAATAATAATGTACATTGGCGAAGTAATAGTTAGTTGATGGAATCCATGTCTCGACTTAAAGATAGGTGATACACCTTTATGAAAGCTTATAAGTTTGCATGTCTAAACCAGGTCGGTGAATTTTGTATCCGACACATGAAATAAGTTAAGCGAAAGTCTAAAGGAAATAATTAATTTCATTGATTAGTATCTGAATCATAACACCGGGTGTTAAATAATGATTTAATGGGTAAATTTCCAAATTGAACACAAAGTGCAATTACAAAGCTTTAGTCGAATAATTCGTAATTTATTATGGTGGATATTGATTTCGAAAATTAAAAATTAAATTCATAGTAAGAAGCCTTGTTAATTAAATTATATGGTCCCTATTGTGCCTAAATATAAGGAAGTAAAGAAAATCTTTTACTTAGTGGAAAAGAATACCAATAGATTTTGAAAAAGGGTTTTAACCTTTAAAACCGATGCTATAAATACATGGCATTTTCAACCTAGAGGAGGGACATGAGGGTGGGCGAAAACTTCAGCCATAATTTCCTAGGAATTTCGACCACACAGAATTGCTATTTTCGGATGTTATTTGAGTAACATAGTAGAAGATAGTGAAATGTTTGGTCATCGTGATCGTGCGGGGTGGTGGAGATTGTATTGAGAAGCTGTGGAACTAAAGGGTCAACTGATTGAAGAGATATTTTCACGCTTCACCAGATAACCCGTGAAATTCTGTATATGCTAGTTTTTTAGATCATGTAATTTGATACTAAGATGGCTTCCGCTGCATATAACTACCTTTCCTATAACATTTCACCCTTAATGTTGTTTACTAAAATTGATTTCATAGTACTCCTTTTTAGGAAATGTAATATTACCATTCAAGATGGATTCTTGCAAAGCACACAATATTACTAGTGGATTCGACTGTTAAATATCTTGAACGATAGTGGGGCAAATCTCAAAGAGAACCCTAAGTCTATGAGGATATGTCACACCTTAAGCAAATCCCACATTAATAAAATACGTGAGAGTTGCTAAGTATATAGATAAACAGGCCTCCGGTCCTAGTGACCGATTTTAAAGCCGTACCGGCATAGATCCAAAGGAGACAACATAGTTAGAAGATTTGGCCATAGGAAGCATGAGAGAGCGTATAGAGCGGAGAAGTGGGAAGTCATGAAATTTGTAGGCAAATGGCCCAAATTCTGTTATGCAAAATAGTAACTACCCAAATTTCATTAGAGAGCTCAAGAATCCATGTTCCTACAAAGAACAATACTGGCCGTGGTATCACCTGGTTAGTAGGTCAACTAATTCTCTAGCCAAATATTACTAAGGAAAGAAATACAAGGCCTACTAGTAGTGCTGCTACCAACAAAGATAATTAAACAGCTAGAACTTTTGGAACACATAATTCAACAGCAATTGCCATTACATTAGTCTGTTCAAAGTAAGAAATGAAATTAAACCCTCCTACAATTATCTCACGGTTAACTCCTACTTATTCCTCATACTCATTTCTCTTCTACGAGTCTGCAGCAACGGCAACTATAGCTTCAGGCATGGAAAAGATTTTCACAGGTGAAGTTTGGGTCTTGAGTCGAAGGCGGGGAGAACCAGCTAACTTATTCTCCTTCTGAATCCCCGAACTCACGATATCAAGCACTCTACGCACTTCATTTGCCAGCTCAATGATGTAATCATCTTCATGACCAATATCGTATAAACAGTGGCGGATCCAGGATTTTAAGGTCGTGGGTGCTTACTTTTTGGCCATATAAAAAAATTGGTTCATGCAAGAATAGATCCCTAACCACTTTATATTTGTGCACTCTATTCTCACCTCTTAACTAAAGCACCCATAAGATTTTTTATTTAATGGGTACTTGCTAGTTCTTTATATTAATATTCCCTGTATTTTCTATATAATTATACAGAATTTGCGTCAGGGTTAATGGGTGCTTCAGCACCCGGTACGTAGAACGTGGATCCGCCCCTGCGTATAAAGCCTTCTCCATTTTGAATATGTATTCTCTGTTGTTCCCACAGGGACCATGAGCAGTCGCAATTTGCCTGCAGTGGGATACAGATATTTAGTTGTAATTTAAGCTGTTGTATCTCGGATGAAAGACAAATCAGGAAGCTGAAAATAAAGGAATCAGAGTCATTACCAGGCCATCTCTTCGAACGGCGCAGGTCCTAGATAGTACTTATTATTCACCTTGTCAGGTGTGGATGTAAACCTGAAATGAAAAATTGGAACAATCAACTCAATGCACTTGGGGTCTAATCTTACCAACTTTTCTGACTTCCCATTGATTAAATGAAGTTAACAGCACTATGCTGGACAACATAAATGGGGCCCAACATCGGTAATAATAATTGGGATGGACCTGGTTCTGATACCATAATAAATGGACATTGGGCCTAACTCAATCCCAAAAACTAGCTTATGAGATGAGGATTGTCCAAGACCATATAAAGAGACCAAAGACCTCAAATCCCACCGATGTGAGACAATTCAACACTATTTAAAGAAAATTTTATCCCTCATTAATATGTCTGCGCACTGTGTATTGAGAGAAATAGAGAATTGGGTATTTGGGTAGTATCCTTGAATGTGTATGAAGTTATGCATAAACGTCTTAAAATTGGCTTTGGTAACCAAACTTCAACCGCACTACTGAAATAATGGATGAGCCTTCAAAATCACAAAATCAGACAGAAATATACTATTTTTCTCTATTTTTTAACAAAAGAATTTTTTACATTTCTTATTTCTTTTTCTGTTTAATCAAAACCCAACTGATTAGGGTTCCGGCGAGTTTCATTCCTCCTACGATGCTGCTCCAGTGTCCTAGCCATGGTAGTAGCTTCACTGATTTCGACGACTCTTTAGGTTGACGAATGGATCTGTTTTGGTTATTGTTGTTGTGTTTCGCTATTTGGATCTTTACTCGAATTTCGGAGAGGAGATTCAAAGGCTTGTTGTTGAGAATTTTTGAAATTGCATTGCTGGTCTTGCGAAGAACGAATCTAGTGGTTTAAACCTCAAGTTGTTGCTTACCTAGTACCAAAACTCAGCTGGGTATTGAAATTTAGGCTTGAAAATGCGATAACCATTTGTGCTTGAGGATCAAAACCGGAGGGATAAGCAGAGACGCCATTAAAGCTCGCTTGAAGCTTCTGGGTACGTGTGGTTCCTAATAAACGAAAGAAGAAAGAACCTACTGCATCTCTTTTCTATGGGTTCGATATTTGTGTAGGGTGGTCAGTCCTACTTTTAAATAGTTTATTTTTCTAAGATGGCACTAGTAATAACGTGGCGTCCTACGTATAGGAGATTGTATTACCAGCACTGGTAACCTCCTGTCATAAGCGTTTATTATACACGATTTGAACGAGTGTAACTGTTCAATTGGCAAAATGATAAGTTTAGGAATCAGCATGACAAAGTGGCACAAGTATAAGTTCCATTTAGACTATTCTGCCTTTAATAAACAATCCATATTTATAATTCAAAATGGAATTTAAAAAAAAAAAGAAACAACATTCTTGTATATTGATTATTGTTCAACCATTGAATATGATCTTGATTTATCATAATCACTAAAAATATATTATATTGGCAATTGGTTTGCATAATTTCTAAAATTATAGTCATTTATACTGCAATAATATCATGTATACATATAAATATTGATCCAATTACTTCTTCCATACACAAAGTAAAACTGTATTCCCAAAATATTATCAATACTATTTTCATTCTTCTCCTCTTATCTTGTCATCTCATTGAATATGATCTTATCTATATGATCTTCTTGTAATTTAGAGTCTGAATATGATATTTTATTGAATAAATATTTAAAAACTATGTTAAGTTATTGTGATCTGTTTTCCCCTTACTCCTTCTTTCTCATCCCTATTATTTAATGTGCTTGGTTTATGTGTACTTTCGAATTTGAGAAAAGATGAATGGTTGATTTGTTGTTTATCTAGTCAATATACATAAAATATATATTGAGTATATAAAATTATACATATATATATGCGATGATTTCTTAATTAAAACGATTGGAGGGCAGCTATGTAGGTTATTCTTCTTTATTATTCCCGACTATCCGAAAAACGCAGACTGAAGCGTAATGTATGTGGTCTATATACTTCCTAATTTGGGACAAGATGAAAGAAGTCATAGTTCCTTCACATCAACTTAGTTAATACATACATATATTCCAAAAGTATTACTTGAGAACTAAACCCTATCAAGGTTAATAACATGGCCTTGCCTTGATCCCTTCTAGGGAATAAATTTAATTGAGTTTCGAGCATTTAACTTTTGTGTTAGATTTAGAGGTGGAAAAATAAAGTATTTTCATTTTAATAATCTGTCCAACTCATCCAAGTTTAAATGAATTCGATTAGGTTCATGTTTATCTGATAGTATGAGTTGAACTTGAACGATCATCAACTTGTTGGTCAAAACCGGTCAGATTAAATATGTGACTCAACGAGTTAAAATAGGAAGAGATTTAATCAGCCAGCATAATAACTTCAATCGATAGAAAAATCTATCAAGACCTAAAACAAAGAGTACCATCTCCCAGGGAGTCTTTTTATTTTGCATATCTCGAGTTTAGAATTTTCCTCACGACTTTAGGGGCTGTGAAGAGAGCCCAGTTCCAGGCCCTCTTTTAAAAGAAAAAAATGATACAAAAAGAGGACTTGGGGTATATATACTATACAAATTGATGATGGTTTATCATCATCAGAACAAAGATCAGTCTAGGTCGAGATGGATGGAAGATGCTTCTGGAATCAGTTTTTGATAGGGTCTATCTTAGCTCGAAGGAAAGAACAACTAAAGTTACACCCCCAAAGAATATGAATTCAAATCAGTTAGTATTTCACAAAGATGTACAAAATCTTATTGGAGATTGGTATTATGCAAATTATGAAACACTTAAGCTACACATGAAAATATAATCATGATCTTTATGGTAATTATAACACCACATATAAAATATTGTACAATACTCTTTAATGCTACACATGCTTGCGCATTTCGATAATTTTGATTGCTCTTTGATTCTAAAGTTTTATTTGCTAAAGTTTTAGAAAAAAAAAAAGTTAGAATTCTTTCCCATTTTAATAAACAATCCATATTAGTAATCCAAAAGGGTATAAAAGACTAAACAACATTCTTGTATATTGACTAGTGGTCAACCATTAAAATCCAATATTGAATTATCATAATCACTCAAGCTATAGTATATTGGTTATTAATTTACATAGTTTCCAAAATTATACTGCAATAATATCATTTATGCATATAAATATTGATCCAATTACTTCTTTCCTACACATAGTAAAAATGTTTTCCCAAAAATTTACCAAAACTATTTTCATCCTCTTCCTCTTATCTTTTCATCTCATTGAAGCACAACAATATTTGGTTTCAATTACAAATAATATACAAAATAGCCCTGTCCCTGTGACAATTCATTGCCAATCCAAAGACGACGATCTTGGATATCATGACCTTGCTTATAACCAAACGTTTAGTTTTCGATTTGATGAGGATTTTTGGGGCACTACACTTTTCTTTTGTCATTTTTGGTGGACTCCAAAAGAGAACATTTTTGATGTGTTTAATAATTGGTATAGATGTATAAAGCATGGACCAAAGCATACTTTTACATGCATTTGGTTGGTAAATTCTGATGGATTTTATTTGAACGGGGCCAAAATACATGACTGGTCGCCGTCAAGTCAATCGGATGGGACACTCGAAAAAACGGGGACACACTAAACAAGTATGAAATATTGGTCTCGCTCTGCTTTCTTAAAAGCAAGGATCACTACGTGAGGTCATATAAGCTAGTCTATATCATCGTCTTGTAATTTAGAATTTGAATATGATATTTTATTGAATAAAATATTAAAAACTATGTTTTGTTATAGTGATATATTTCCCCCCTCACTCGTTTCTCATTCCTTTTATTTAATGTGCTTGGTCTGTACGTTCAAATTTGAGACAAGATAAATAGATGATTTATTATTTACTTTTTTTTAGTATATATATATATATATATATATATATATATATATATATATATATATGCGCGCGCGGGGGTGTGTGTGCTAATTATATACAATTATATACATACACCCAGCTATGTAGGTTAATTATTTTTATTATTTTAATGCGTATGGTCTTCAATTTCGAATTCGAGACAAGATGAAAGAAGAACTAATCATAGTTCATAATCAATTCAATTAATACAAACAATTAATGCTATTACATGTGCTTTTGATGATATTAATTGCTCTTCGGCTTTCAGATAAGTTTTGTATGCAAGAATGTGAAAGAATTAATATATAGGTTTTAATGAATATCTATGTCATTAAAGTAATTACGAAGGTTTGAAGATTTTGGCCAATGTTAGTAGTTATTAATTTTAACATGATCCAAATTCTTAATTAACAGTTCTAATAATAAGTAATTGTCAAAATAGCATGGCCTAGTCAGATTTTTGGACTGACAATTGAAAAATAGTTAACGTTTACAAAGTCATTGAATATAGCCACTAATTTATGCGGAGATAAAATCTGGACAAATATCATAGCTGAAATACAGAAAGTTCCAGCATAATATGCTGGATTATACGTTCAGCATATTATGTTGAAACTCCAGCACATTATGAAATTCCAGCACATTATGCAGAAGTCTCATATATATAAAAAAAATTCGAACTCTTATTATGCTGAAATTTTTCCGAATTTCTAAGAATGCTTTTATTCAGATTTTATTTTTATGGCTAATTTTCAACTAGCAATAATAAATCATGTTATTTCTGATTTTTTTGGCTAAGTAATTTGCAATCTGTTCAAGATTATTAGTTAATTGAGGACCAATGGTATCAAACTTGCAATGAATAGATACCTCGCGTTGCTACAGGCCAAATTATTCCTGTTTATTTTATAAGAGTACATTATCATTATATAGATTTTAAACTCATCATTAATTCAGAATCAATCTGAATTAAAGTTTTACTCAAGGAAATAATTTTTCTGTTTTTGGGAAGAAGCAGAAAATTCTAGCTTCTTCCAAGAAGCAGAAGCAGAAGCAAAAAATTAATTTATTCAAGACAAAACTATCCTCACCATAAATTTATATTTTCTAAATTATTCTTTACATTTTCTTTCCATATATATATATATATATATATATATATAAATAATTTTGCCCCTACTTTAATGCGTTAGCAGTGTGAGGTAATAAAAATATCGAGCCATCTTCAGTTTGAATGGTAAAGATGAGAAATATTATCATGTGTGAGTGACTTTGCTTATTATTTCATGGTGTAAATAACAAGTAATTATACTACATAATATTATTGCTTTGCTATAACCATATATATTACAATGATTTTATTTAGTATGTATGTATACTTTATGTTTATATTTTAATTAAATTAAATAAAAAATAATAACAGTCTCTAATAATAAATATTAAAATTTATTTTTCTTTTTAAAATAATTATAAAAGTTTGGTACTATCCTTTTTGGTAATTTTACACTCAAAAAAACTTTTTATAAAGATTGGCCAAACACAATTTGTTCATCAAATATTGTAAAAAGTACTTCTTAAATGAATTGGCCAAACACAAATTATTATTTTTCAAAAATACTTTTAAAAAAAATACTTTTAAAAAAAAATACTTTTCAAAATAAGTAGATTTTATGGTGATTATATATACCACACTTGCACGAATATTATTTTCCTTTTTTCCTAGTTTTTCACTAGTTTTCTCGTCTTTGATTTAAAAAAATAAACACAAGAGGAAATAAAAGTTTTGGAAGGAAAAGAAGAGGCATAAGTGTTGAGTTGTCTCACAGGATTTGAGGTCTTTGGTCTCCTTATATGATTTTAGATAATCCTTATTTCATAAATTAGCTTTTGGGGTTGAGTTAAGCCCAAGGTCCATTTATGATATCAGAGTCAGGTCCATTCCAATTATTATTACTGATGTTGGACCCTATTTATATTGCCCACGCTCCAGAATACATGCCTGGACGTGAGGGACAGATTCCTCACGTACAATGAAGGAGGAGATGAAGTCTATCATAAGAAATCCATCAATTCCTCGAGAAATAATTTTTGAAATATTCTCATGGCTACCGGTCATGTTCTTACTGCGTTTCAAGTGTGTTGCTATATTTTTTAATTCTCTTATATTAGATTCAGATTTTATGAATGTGCATAGGTGTCGTATTATGCCTCGTTCTTGAAAAGTCTACAAATGGGTGTATCCGCTCAACCATACACAATCCATGACCGCTAATTTACCCATCACTTCAATCAGCTTGTAATAATTAGTCTTGTGATGTGAAGTATTCGACAATGCAACAATTTTGAAATTTTCAAATTTAATATGGGATGCAAGACGAAAATATAGAAATCGAATCGAGTTATTATTTTATGATCCTAAAATATCAATAAATGAGGAACGATTATATCGGGTTGGTAACCAATGTTCTTTAGGTCGTTTTTTATTGTCCGGAAAAATTTTAGACGGCTCGGGTCTGGGATCCCGAACTCACGCGAAAGGCATGGCTATAAGACACGAAAATATAGAAATCGAGTCGAGTTCTCGTTTTATGGCCCTAAAATGTCAAAAAATGAGGAACGGTCATAGCAGGTCGGTAACCAATGTTCCTTAGGTCGTTTCCTATTTTCCGGATAAATTTTAGACGGTCCGAATCCGGGATTCTGGGCCCACGCGAAAGGCGTGCACCATAGCACATGAAATATAGAAATCGATCCGAGTTCTCGTTTTATGGCCCTAAAATGCCAAAAATTGAGGAACGATTATTGCCAGTCGGTGACCAAAGTTCCTCAGGTAGTTTTCTATTGTCTGGATAAGATTTAAGCGGTCCGGGTCCGAGATCCTGGACCCATACGAAAGGTGTGGGCTATAGCACACAAAAATGTAGAAATCGAGATGAGTTCTCCTTTTATGGCCCTGAAATACCAAATAATAAGAAAAGGTCATAGCGGGTTGGTAACCAATATTCTTTAGATAGTTGTATAGGGCAAAAGGAAGATGGAAAAGCCTCCCTTCTTCCTATTGTGAAAATTGAGAAAGTACTCCACGGCCGTATTGGTGTGAAACATCGCTTGTTTTGCTGCGCTAATGGTTTATTTTGCTTTTGGGATTAAGTGAATTTCAAAGAATATTTTCTAATGTTTGGTTGGTGGATTCGGAAGATAATCTCTTGGCCATCTAACTAAAGGTAGTTTTCAATACCCTTAAGTAGCTTATTTGTACAAGAATTGTTATTTGTTCTTCTACTCACAACACAAGAATTAATTTATTGGTATGATATAAATATTCGATACGAGTAATATTTATCGAATAAATGAAAGAGCTCATAGGGCAAGATGAAGATCCGGAAAAAGGTTAAAATGATCGTCAACTTTATCTTGGCATGCATATATCAGTGCTGAAAAGACAGCATTGAACGAGAAGAGAACTAAAGCAAGGCTGGTGACGTGCCACTGTATGGAGGGCTCAAAGAGAGTTGAAGCACTTTCCTTCACGCTGAGTGTGAACTTCCGATTTCTCTAAAATCAGGAAGATTGCTCATGACATCAATCAGCTAGTTCTGAAAGAGGGG
>MCJB01049708.1:112893-133626 GCA_002018475.1 Nicotiana obtusifolia
GGGGGGGGGGGGGAGAGCGCACAGGGGAGAAATCGCACAACTATAAATTAGTCATAATAGATATAATATCTCATGTTATGGTTCTACATCAGAAGATTAATTAATACAATATTATATATATTAAATTATTACCAATCATGTATTTTAACTCCATTCAAACTAAAACCATCTGATTTTACCTCCCAATAGCAATCCTGTGTATCGACAGGACCTTTCTTTATACATTTATATCCATTATTAAACACATCAAAACTGATTTGTTTTAGATTGATAACGACCTGTTAATGGGATATTATTATTTGGTAGAGAATTTAATATTGAACAAAGAATTTCGGGTAAAAATTTTTTGATTCTGTTAGATGAAAAGATAAGAGAAACACAATAAAGATTGTTTTGGTCATAGAATAGCTAATTTTTGAGAAAAATAGTTTTACTTTTTTTTTTTTACCTTGCATTACTGCAGGAATAAAATTGGATATATTTATATGTATATTTGGAACTATATATATATATATATATATATATATCCGTTCAAGTTCTTTGTGAAGGCCATAGCTAGGGGTGTACATGACGCGGTTTGGTTTGGTTTTGTATTAAACCAAAAATCAAACTAATTATGTCGATTATTAAATTTATAATCAAATCAGACTAGCATAAACTCGATTTTTTCGATTTCGATTTCGATTTTAGTCGGTTTTCTCGGTTTTTTCGATTTTTTGGTTTATTTTCAATTTTTTTTAGTTATATTGTGCCTGAAAAAGAGATGAAATAATCACCAATTTCTCATATGATTATTATTCATTAAATTAATCTAAGATAACAGTTTTAAGATAACATTTCTATCCAAATATAAAGGGACGGAATAACACAAATGGTTTAATCAAACACTTTAGTTTACCAAATTGTATTGGAACAGTAAGACTAGTATGTAATTACAAACTTGAACAATGGCTATTTCTCAACAAGAATTGCAAGCGGGAAGCTCTTGTAAAGTGGAGGGAAAGGTTTCCAATATTTGGGGTTCTTTGAGTTAGGAATTGGAACATAGGGAAGATACAAAAGATATAGAATAATCTATTTTATTCTTTTTTGTCTTGTTGGATTTTATTTTGGGCTTCAAGTTAAGGTTATGCAGATAGAATTTACTTAGTGGATAGTGAATTTACAAGCCCACACATAAATAATATCTCAAGACATTGAAAACTATAAAATAGTTTAGAAAATATTTACAAATTAGATTTTAATGATTATTTTTTATGTATAATTTTTTTTTAAAATTTATATATATAATGTCGGTTTGGTTTAGATTTGGTTTGACTTTTTTTTTTTAATACCAAACCAAACCAGAGTGATCGGTTTTTTATTTTTCAACACCAAATCACAAGTCGGTTTTTTTTCTTCGGGTTGACTTGGTTCGTCAGTTCAGTTTGGCTTGACGGTTTGACTTGTACACCCCTAGCCATAGACAACCAATTATATTTAGGTTTAAATCCAATTATCATTCAAATAATAACTTTTTTCATGGAAAAAAAAAACCATTCAAATAGACTTTTACCAAATATTAAAGAAAATTATTTAAAACTAGCTTCAGTTTGGGGAAGCGGATCGGATAATTGGGTTGTGGGTCTGGATAGTGTTGGATTTGGAAAAATGACACTGTATAGTCACTGTGAAAATAATAGCCGAAATAATATATAAAATTTGTGTATTATATATACACATACACACACATACATTCTGCATGTTGTATATAAAAATTACATAAATTTTATATATTCTTTTGACTATTAAATATAATTAGTTTTTGCGCAGGCTAAAAAGTAATAATACCCCGTTGGGTTTAAGGAAGTTCATGGGCTGAGGCTATGGGCTGAGATCTGAGACCCAACTTTGTTTCGTTTTGTTATTCTTTTTTTTTTCCTTTTTCTATCTTTTGATTCTTTCTTTTCTTGTAAAAGCAAATCAAGAGGTGTTAACATGATGTAACTTTTGATTATTTAATTATTAAAATAGAAAAGATATGTGAAAATTAATTTAACTCATTAAAGCACCTAATTAAGTCTAACACTACAAAAATTAGATAGGAGACATCTAAACAGCATGTTTTAAAAAAGAAATAAAAATTATTAACCAAGTATTAAATATATGCACCATCTGCTCTTTGGACTCTAGAGACAGGTCTTACAAAAATATCCAAAGAGAATAGCTATTGTCTATCTATTGGCCTGATAGTAGCTAATGTAGGCTAACCAGCTAACAACTATCAATGTGTACTACTGCTATAGTTACTCATATTACACAATCAGGTAGGGTAACTATCTAGTCTTTCTATTAATTTTTCCACTTGCTTTGACTTGTCCTGCAATGTGAACTTGTAGGAACCTCATGATCTCTCCAATTGATTGTCTGCTATTTCTTCTCTGAGATAGCCATACAACTTCATCTTCACACTGATATAATTGGCTGTTGATGTTCATCCATTTGAATAGTTTACCCCAGATGTCATTAGAGTATGAACATTCAAAAAATAAGCGGCTACGTGTCTCAACTACTCCTGTAGAGCATAAGACACACGCATACGGTACTTGAATTCCCCAGCATAGTAACCTGTCAATTATTACAAGTCGTTTCTGAATTGCCATCCAAATTATGAAGGAGTGTCTTGGAATTAGTCCTCTGCTCATTACCAAGGACCTCCATAACACCTTTTGGTATTGTGGCACACTAGCAGTATATACTTTCTTTATTATAAATTTGTAATTAGAGGCATATGAATTCAACTCTGCAACTCCAGGTGTTAACTAATTTCGAGCATCAAACACTTTCCTCACTACCCATGAGGCTTGATTTGGAGTAGATATAATATCTAGATCCTTGTCCTTTATGTAATGTGTATGCACCCGCAGTACCCACAACTTGTCTTTCTTTTGAGTTATGGCTTAAAGTAGCTTGCTTATAGCTGCTTTATTCCACAGAAATAGGTTTATAACATTCCAACCTCCTGTAGACTTGGGTTGGCAAACTGTATCCCATGCGACAGGATTTCCCCTGCTGTTTTTTCAATTCCATGCCATAAAAAGTTCCTACATACTGCAGTCACCATGTTTAGAACCTTTTTGGGAAGCAGGAACACTTGTTTCCAGTAGGTTTGCATTTCAAAGAGTACACTCTTGATAAATTGTACTCTGCCTGCATATGAGAGCCATCTAGAAGTCCAGCTTTTAACTCCGGCCACTACCTTATCCACTAGGGGCAAACACTCACTTATAGTAAGTTTTCTTGTGGATAACGGTACTCCTAAGTATTTGAAAGGGAGAGTACCTAGAGTAAAATGGTACTATGATAGGATTTGCTTTTTTACTTGAGTAGAAACCCCTGCCAAATAGATTGAACTTTTTTCCATGTTGGGTTTGAGGCCTGGTGCTTAAGAGAACTTGTCAAAATATTCCATCATGAGTTGTATAAAGATAGGATCTACCCTGCAGCACATCAATAAGTCATCTGCAAAGCAGATATGCACAATATCCATTTTTGCACAATTTGGATGGTAGTTGAAGTATGGATTCAGCTTCAATTGCTTTAGAGCTCTGTTTAGGTACTCCATTACTAACACAAAGAGATAAGGTGACATAGGATCACCTTGTCTCAATCCCTTCTTTGCATTAAATCTGGGTGTCAACACCCCATTAATTAGCAGGAAATAGCTTAAGTACTTACACACTCTATAATGAGCTTGACCAGTCTAGTAGGAAACCCAAACTCCAATAGCAATCCTTCCAAGAAGATCCATTCCACAGAATCATAAGCTTTCCTGATATCCACTTTGATCAAGCATCTGGGAGATGATGATTTATGATAATACCCTTTTAGTAGCTCATATGTTGTTCACATTGTCCAGAATGTTCCTCCCTTCAATGAAAGTTGATTGGGATGCCCAAACTATTTGATCTACTATTGGTTTCAAACTTCTTGTCAAGATCTTTGCTATGACTTTGTAGAGAGTTGTACAACTAGCAATTGGTCTATCCTTGACAAAGGATGGATTTGAAGTCTTTGGTACTAGTGTAACAGTAGTACCATTCACTTCTTTTAGAAGTTTTCCTGTAACGACCCAACCTGTCTCTTTAAGCATTTGCATTCCGTTTATTTGAAGACTTAAGTAGCTTTATATGATATATGATGACTTTTGTGAATCATCAGTTTTGATTTTCAGGTTATTCGGAATCGATTTGGAAGAATGAACTTCATGATTGAAGCTTTAAGTTGGTAGACTTGACCAAGTTTGACTTTTTAGCATTTGACTTCAGGTTGAAGTTTTGATGGTTCCTTTAGGTCCGTGGTGATTTAGGACTCGGACGTATGCCCGAATTTTCATGTGGATATTTCTAGAAGGATTCAGCATTAATTGGCGAAAGTTGAAAATTTGAAGGTTTGGAAGTTCATACGTTTTACCAGAAATTGACTGTGAAGATATCGGATTTAGATTGTGGTTCCGAGGATTGGAATAGCTTTGATAAGTCAATTGGAACTTGTATGCAAAATTTGAGTTCGTTCTGGGTTGTTTTTATATATTTCTGCGCGAGTTTTGGAAGTTGAAAGTTCAAAGTCATTGATTTTTGATTTGAGGTGTGATTCATCGTTTCAATGTTTTTATGTGTGATTGAGGCCTCGAGCAAGTCCATGTTATGTTACGAGACTTGTTGGAACGTTCGGACATGGTCCCGAGGGGCTCAGGCGTGTTTCGGATTGATTTCGGACTATTTTGGAGTTTTCATGCATTGATGGTTTTTGCTATCATCTAATGCCCCTAGTGTTCTTCATGATCGCGAAGATCCAACCGCGATTGTGAAGAGTAATTTGGTCTACTGGTGGATTTCTTCATCGCAGACGCGGCAGGCGGTATGCGATCACAGAATGTTGGATTGGTTGTTGTTCGCGTTTGCACATGGGGTATCGCGGATGCGTAGGGTTGAGCAGGAGCTGGAGCTGGAGCTGGAGCTGGAGAATTATTCATCGCATTCGCGCAAGTCAATTCGCGTTCGCGGAGTCTTAGCACCTGTGGTTATCGCGTTCGCGTGGCCAATATCGCGAAGGCGTAGAGTATTTTGATGACAATAGCATTTGTTATTTGCAATCGTGAAGGATGTCCCGCGATCGCATAGGGTACTTCTATCCAATAAATATAAAGTACTCTATTTTGGGGGTTACGGTCATTTTTACATATGGAGCTCGGATTGAGGTGATTCTTGAAGCAATTTTCACCATGTGGATTGGTTAAGTGTTTTCTACTCATTTTTTATTTTATATCATGAATCTATCTTTGTTTTTGGCATTGATCGAGGGTTTCAAAAGAGAAATTGGGGATTTTTGTCTAAACTTTCCTAAAGTGAATTTTTGAGTTTTGAACATCAATTCGGAGTCGGATTTGAGTGAAATTAGTATGCGTAATTGAACGAGTTGTCGGATTTTGTGATTTTTGTGGTACGGGCCTGGGTTTGACTTTTAGTTGACTTTGAGTTGATGTGTAAAGATTAGACCTTATCGATTGGGTTTAATTCCTACGGCATTATTTGATGATTTTGATTTGCTTTTGGCTAGCTTCTAGCCATTCGGAGGATGATTTGAGCGGAATGACGCTTCTAGGATATCGATTTGGATTGTTTGAGGTAAGTGTCTTGCGTATCCTTGTTGAGGGAATTTTTCCTACTATTTGACATTATTTACTATATTCGGGGGTAATACATATATGAGGTGATGAGCATATATGCATGTGCCAGGGTTAATCATGCTGGGGGGTAAATTATGCTATAAATTGTGCCTTGTAGAATTACGTGACCTTCTTGCTTCATGTCTTACCTGACTTTTAGATACTAAGAACATGGGATTAAATGTTAGAAACCAAGATTTAGTTACTATAACCTGATTAAAATTTGACGGAATGTTAAGAACATTGATGTGTCTAATTCGGTCACCATTATGCTTAATCACTAATACATTGCTACGACCGTCACTCTTGAGATATTAGATTCTATACTTGAGTATTAGATCATTTGAGAATTGTTGAAATACTTGAAAAATAAGGTTCCTGAGGGTTATTGAATTATTCTTGGCTTGAAGTTTGTGATTGAGATTCATTTGGAACATTTGTTTAACCACTCTCCTTGATGTTATTTATGCTTCCTACCTTGATTGTCATTGATATACATATTCTTGGTGAGGAAGAGTGTAAAGCACGAATGGTGATGTTGTGCCATAGTATATATATTATCATGTGCGGGAGAGTGTAAAGCATGAAGGATGATTTCGTGCCATTGTATATATATATTATCATGTGAGGGAAAGTGTAAAGCACGAAGGGTGCTGCCGTGCCTTTTCATATATTTTATCATGTGAAGGAAAGTGTAAAGCACGAAAGGTGATGCCGTGCCATTTTATTTGTATAAAGCACGAAGGGTGATGTCGTGCCATTTCATTTGAGTGTAAAAGCACGAAGGGTGATGCCGTGCCATTTCATTTGCGAGTAAAAGCATGACGAGTGATGCCATTCCCTTTCATTTATATTATCGTGCTTTTATATTATCACGAGTTCATGGCACGATGGGTGGTTTTGTGCAGGCGAGGACGAAGGACATGCATTATGTTTTGATATCTTTTCCTCGTGTATACGTTCATGCCTTTACATCGAGCTGTCATTGTCGTACCTATATTTCCTATGTGACTTGTCGTTATTGTCCGGTCATTTGTTCTCTATCTCAATTGTTGTTGTGTTTCCCATGCCTTCAACTTGCTTAACTTGTAAATATCATGCCTACTTCCCGTTGTTATATTTACATCCATGTCGAACTATTTTGTTGCACTTTAGTACAAGTCTTATACCATGTTAGTCATTCATCGCCTTTACTTGTTAGCTTATAAAGATCATGCTCCTTCTTCTTATTTGTAATATTTACATCTAAGTCTTCCACCATGTTAGTTAGTGAAATTTATGTTCTTCTACCATACGTGATGTCATCACTTTTGTGCCCTCTATCTCGTCTATTTCTAATTTCAATATTTTTCAACTTGTTATTTGTTACTATCTGGGTACTCTCTACTTAGTGGATATTATTATTGTAAATTATTCTACCTGGTTGATACTGCTACATGCACATTTAGCAAGGATGAGATAAATGCACGAAGGGTGTTGCCGTGCTAACTGATTTGACACACACACACACACACATATGGTGAGGAAAAAATAAAAGTATGAAGGGTATTACCGTGCCATTTGATTTGATATCTTGTATATACTTCTCACACCAGGAAAATTATGAATTTACTACTGAGATTTCTCCTAGTAATCGTTTACTGCCTCACATAGTTGTTTATGGTACCTTTATCTATTATGTTCTATAACTATTTCTACTATTAGTCTACTGCACAGGTTATGGCAGTGAGTATCTTTTTAAAATAAAAATCATCGTCACTACTTCGACGAGGTTAGACAATCTACTTACTGAGTACATGGGGTCGGTTGTACTCATACTACACTTCTGTACCTTGCGTGCAGATTTTGGAGCTGGAGTCGCTGTGTATGTCGGAGGCTGACTCTGAAGATGTCTATGTCTTCCGAGTGTGGATACCACTTGTCGCTGGGTTGTTTTGGAGTTGAATTCTGTTTATGTACATTTCAAACAGAAGTTGTATTCATTTCATATCAGTTTTTGCAATAATCAAGTCTTAGTAGCTCATGACTTGTACTACAGTCCTTGGGATATTGTATGGAATCCAGATATATCATTTGTTGGTCACTTTTATTTTATTAGAGTTATGTTAACTGTTAATTGACTGACCTAACGGGTTCGGTTAGGTGTCATTATGACTAGAAAATTTTGGGTCGTGACATTCCCAGTTGTAAAGAATTCTTGCACTGCATTGGTTACTTCCTCTCCAATAAGTGGTCAGAACTCTTTAAAGAACTCAGTTGGGTATCCATCTATACCAAATGCTTTGTCCAGGGATAAGTCTTGGACAGCCTATATGATTTTCTCTCTAGTTACTGGAAGAAGCATAAGTTGTTGCTGAGCCAGTGTCAGGCAGGGGCCATTTCTAGCTATACTCACATCAAGTCCAAGCAAAACTGGAGCTGCTTCCCCCAGCAGTTTTTGAAAGAACCCCAAAAATTCTTTTTTGTATTAATGGTGGATCCATTAGTCTCATGTTGGTTTCATTATAGATAGATGATATTCGGTTCTTTGCCTGTCTAACTTTCAAGTATGCATGAAAATACTTAGAATTTGAGTTTCCATATGCAATCCAGGTTGCCCTGGATTTTTGTCTGAATACCTGCTCTTGTACCATCTTCCATTTTGAATGAGTTTTAGCTTTTTCTCCTCAATTAGTTATGGATTAAAGCAATCCTCATTCAGTGTTTTTTGTGTATGCTTCAGTTGTTCTCTGAGTTTTGTTAGCCTGAGATCTATAGAGGACATATCTTTGTGCATGTCTTTGGTGGCCTCCTCTATTAGCTTTAGCTTCCTCTAAATAGTAAACATAGTATAGCCCTCTATGTCCTGTACCCAGGTGTTTGCAACTGCTTCTTGTATCCTTCCTGTTTTAGTAGGACATTAAGTAGTCTATAAGGTCTTTTGCCTTTTGTTCTTTTGATTTCTGTATTCAGCATTATCGGAGTGTGATCTGAGATCTCTGGCATCATGTAGTTAGCCTCTGATGCCATTGTAATAGCTGAACCAATATGCATTCCCGAATACCCAATCTATGTGACTGTAGATTCTCTCTCCTGCTTCTCTTTTGTTACTCCAGGAGTATTGGCTTTTCTTTTTTGTGAGTTGCTCTACACCAATATCTTCCACACATTAATGAAAGTCTACAATCTCGGATTGATGTACTGGTATACCATTAATCATGTCCTCCACATGTAGTATTCTATTAAAGTCTGCATTGATGAGTCAAGGTCCAGCGATCACTGTATTAATCTGTCTCAACTAATCCCATAAGGCCTTCATGTCTGCGACAGTATGCATTCCATAAACAAAAGGAATGCAGCTACTGAATGTTGACTATCTATCCTTAACTTGACAATGAACTAACTGAGATGTGGAGTCTAATGTTGCCATTGCTACTGAATTTGATCTCCATCAAATCCAGGTTCTATCATTAGGAGCAAAGTTGTAATTGTCAATGAACTTCAACTCCATACCAAGATTTTTTTGAATAAAAGGAGCCTTTAGCTTTTTAAACCTAGTCTCAAAGCATCCAATTAAATCTATCCTGTTCTTATTCAGAAATCTCTTAATCTCTCTTTGTTTAAAGGATTTGTTAAGTACTCTTAATATTTCAAGCACAAATGATCATTGAGATGGGGGCACAGTGGTATGGTTAATTCCTTTCTCTAACCCCTGTGAGGAACCTACGGCCCATGGTCTAAAATCCCTTGATCATTCTCCTGTATCCTCAATACAACATATTGGTTCCTTTTGGCAAGTACATCTGGATCAATGAGATGTTTTTTCCTCTACTTTGTCCCATGATATACTACTGCCTGTTTGCCTCGCCATTTATTTGAACCTGTAGATCCTCCACTTGTTGCTGAACACTTTCAGTAGTGTTCTCCCCCTTATCTTTTGGAGGCACCTCTTCAGCTGGTTGCCTTGTTGGCTTTGATCTCCACTCCCATTTGGCCTTCCTATTCTTGTTGTTGTGGGGTTTGTCAGCTGTAGTTTCCCTGGCTTCTTCTTACATTCACCTGTTAAATGCCCAAAATGGTTGCAATCCTAGCAAAATTTTGGTTGCCACTCATACTCAATAACCTGCTCCTATAGCTTCCTATCAGGTCTTTCAATGTGAGTCTATCTGGCATTGTTTGAGTTATATCCATTTCTATAAGGACCCTAGCATAGAATATCCTTTCACATTGGGCAGTCAGCTTATCAGTACAAATTGAATTACCTAGTGAGCTTGCAATTCTCCCTAGATTTTCCTCCGCCCAGCAATGAATTGGTAAGCCTATTGTGACCCATACTGAAATCACACCCATGGGTTCATTTTGGATATTGAACTCAAGTTCCCAGTCCTCTAAAATCATCGGTCGATTGTTAAAGGTGTAAGGTCCATTTTGAAGTATTTGAAGTTTATCTTCTATCGATTCAAACCGAAATAGAAAATAACCATAGTCACGAAGGAATACCTTTGGGGTTGCTATGGAATTCCATACTCCATGGGCAAACTTCAGCATCTCCTTGAACGGTGAATTTTCCCCAATCACATAGCTAATTATGAGGGTTGTTTTCAATTTCTGACATTGTTGATCTAATTCATCCGTATTGAGCTTCACCACTTTAATTCCATCCCTAACTTCTGGTGGGTAGAATTTCAGATATAGCCCTTGTTGCTGAATCCGATTCCCTTTGACCACGTCTGCCAATGTCTTTGTGCTTTATCTAGAAATAGCAGAATAGGTCAATTTCCTTGCAGTTGTAGCCATGATTATCTCTGGTGGGTGCACTTTCTCCATCGACGGTGCTTGGAGCATCGCAGGTGCACTTCCCATTCCCGGCAACCAATGAGATAGTTGCATGAGGGGCAATTATTGAATTACTCTTGTTTCCAGTCTTACCAGTCTACTACTAGTCTCTTCCGTCGCTTGCGTTACCGGCAGTGGTGGTTCCTCCTACCGTTTCCAGCGTTGGCGTGCCATGATATATGTTAGTTATCCTCACTAATCATGTGTCGAGAGCTCTCGTGCTTGACCTTAAACTAATCAAATATTACTGTTTCTAAACGATATGATAAAATTACCAAAATCCAACAAAGGAGGAAATAAATTAGAAGCTATATATCAAAAAAGAAAAAAGTGGAAAATGCGGGTAAAATGTTGTCGATTTAAAGTGAAAAGCTAGAAGTTCCTTCTAAGGTTAAATATTACTTGGAAGAAAACAAATTATCAGAAGAAAAATATTTCAAAAGATATTTTCGATGAGAATCTTGTAACTGAAATAAAAAAAGAAGAAGATATAGAACACATCGCAAGTTGTATATAAATTTTTTCAAAAAGTAAATTACAATAATTGTTGAAAATCTTTTTAAAGATCGTTACTATAGTAAATTACAAATAGTGAAAAGTTTTTCAACCCTTTCCTTTATGAAATTCTCTAAATCTGACCATAAATCAGCTGTTGTAAGAAGAAAAAAATCATATTCGCCTATTCTCATATGAATCTTGAGAAAACAACTTTGACTAGTATTTGGTAGTTCACCATTCACTCGTGTTACCTTTACCTACCATAAGCACAAGGAAACCATATTAAAGTATTTATTTATCTAATTTAATCAAAAAAGAAAATCACTAAAATTCAACAAATGGTTATTTGAATGAAATGAATATTAAGAAACTATGTCACTTGTAGTACAAGAAATGTACGTAATTTAGATCTGATATTGTCGTTAACAGGGGTGTCAAATGGACGGGTTAAGTTGATTTGGGCGAGTCAAAATGTATCGAGTCAAAAGTTATTTGGGCTGAGAATTGGCTGGGTCAAAATGGGTTAAAATTTGAGTGACAGTCCAACCCGCTCAACTCTTACCAAGTTTTACTTAATGTGTATTGTTTTTTATGAATTGTTTAATTATCAAATAAAAAAAATTCTTTTGTTATGGTAATAAATAATATATCAAACAAAAATAATTATTTGTAAAATAGTTTAGCAGAGTTACTCATAAATTTATTTTGGACTAAAGTAGCCCAATTTTTTATGAATATGTGGGTTGTGTGAATACATTGATCAACTTGCTTTATTCAACAAAGTGATCAAGCTTCTTAGCCACCGGGGACCGGCCTCGTAAACGCATTCGCTAAAGGCCTATTTGCCTTTCGCCCAAAGATTTTTTACTATTCAACTTCATCAAACAAACTGGAGTTAGGCCAACTTCTAGCTTACCGGCTGAACCATCATCATCTGCTTGGATTTATTGTTGTTTAGATGGACTTAGATGAAGTGGATCAAGATAAATTGAATTCAACAAATGAACAGATCAATTACCGATCCAACCTTAAACGAGTTGAACGGTTTAAATAGGTTTGCGTTCAACTTGCCACCCTTGTCGTTAACAGAAATAATTAAAGTAGAAATCTCTTGTGAAAAGTTATTCTAAACAAGCGCCATCACTACTTTTATTCTTTCTATTCTTTCTTTCAAATTTGCAATACAAAACATAGACTCGTCATAGCCTACTCATTGACACAACAATGAAGGAATCTCACTCACATAAGGTGGTGTTGTAAATATTTTCTTACCAAAAACAAAAGGTACATTCCAAGAAACTTTCATAAAGTCAGTTTATTAATTTCCTATTCATATGTAAACTTGCAACGAATATTAAAGGTCACAAAAAAGAACAATAGGGCCTTTTTAGCTAAATTCATGCTTCTTTTATTTATAAACTTAGCTTCTTTAATTTTTATAGGCAAAAGAATACTTTTGAAGATATACATCTTATCGCACTTTTTATCACATTTACATGTCATGAGCCAAAATGTAGTAGATATTTTAGTATATACGATATCTGATATTTGTTTCGTAACCAAACAAAAGGTTAGGCTTCAAATGATCTTAGATGAAAATATCAAGGACCAAACCTTACAATAAAAAATTATTATCAGGAAGAAAATAGTCGCTCATCTGACCGGTTAAATAAAAAAAAAGTCGACAGGTGTATAATATTCATAATTCATATATAATATGTACGTAATCGTGCATAATTAATATATAATTTATGTATATCGATTAAAAAAAGTAAATCTGATCAACTATATTTTCTCAAGAGTAATGACGTGAAGGACCGGTAGTAGGAATTTTCCTTGCATATTGAAAGAGAATAGATATCAAATCATATTGATAATCAAGTAAGCAATCTCGATCCGTTTTTAGAGTCGATTCGTACATACTGGGGCGGAGCTAGCTTGTGCCAAGGTGGTTTAATTGAATTTTCTTTTTTATCAAAAAATTATATTACGTAAATAGAAAAAATATATTATATTTTTGTTATATATAAACTGTTGAATCTTCTTGACATAAGAGAAAATTCTAATTTAGCGACAAAAGCGGTTCAAAAATCACTTTAGGTCATATATTTAAATTTTGGGTGTGAGTGTGTAATTTTTAGTATTTTCTTGAATCGTATTGTAGAAATTTCTGACACGGCCACAAAATTTAGAAAAAGCTCCCCCAAGACCTAAAATCTCTAGTCGCCTAAGATTTTTTTAAACTAATAATCATTACTTTTTTCACGACTTTGATACATCATCTGTCCATACGAGAATTTTAGGGTGACACATAAAGACACTCTACATATTTTTACTAGTAATTAAGGTTATAATTTTTTTAATTTTATTCGACTTTTGATATCCGCTTTAGGATCATTGATTACATTCATATCGGAAAGTGTCATTTTAAAAAATTATATATTTTTTTTATTACCAAAGACAATTTTATATTTTGGGCTCAAATTCAAGAGCTCTAATTAACAGCTTTCTTGGATAGTTGTTACCTATCGTATTGTATCGTATTTTTATTTTAAAAATGTTCGTTTGATTGTTATTTGAATTTTATTGTGTCGTATCATTAGATTCATCGTTATGTAACGACGAAAAGTGTCACTTTATGGTAGGGGTGTACATAGGCCGGGTTAGTTCGGATTTTCCAATTACCAAGCCAAACCAATTGTCTCGGACTTTTAAATTTATAAACTAAACCAAACCAACAAAAGTCAAATTTTTCAATCTCGTTTTTTCTCGGGTTTTCGATTTTCGGGTTTTTTCTGACAAAATCTTCATAACATAAAAATATGTAATTTGTGCTATAATATTTCTTAGGTCCTAGTAGGATAAAACTATATAAGATGTTACTCAATAAAATAATACAAAATAATATGAGATGAGTCATGATTATATTAAAATACTCAAAAAATCGCATAAAATAAATATTGCTAATTAATAAGCCACAATAAAAATAATATAATCTGAAAGTACTAAGTCATGCTAAGATAAGTGCGACTAATAAGTACTAAATATTAATTAGATGACTAAATAATATTTAAATTAAGTTATGCATTTTCACTATCTAAATCAATGCAAAACCAAAAAAAAAAATCCAATACTATTGTTATTTCTAGTGTTGAATTGATTTTTTTTTGTTAGCATTAATATTGATTTGATTTTGCTTTGGGCTTTATTTGAGTTACTAACTTTTATAGGCTATAAAATATATCTGATCATTCAAAAATTCTAAGTGCAAGCTTGAAATAATATATTAAAAGAGAGAACAATGAAAAAGTTTAAAAATTATTTGTAAATTACATTACAATAATTATTTTTATGTATAAAATATTTTTAAAATTTGTATACATACAATGTCGGGTAGGTTTGGTTTCGGTTTGACTTTTTTTAGTTAAAACCAAACTAAACCAATTTTGGTTGGGTTTTTTTCTTGCACCAAACCATTGTCGAGTTTTTTTTTCTAGGTTTGACTCGGATTACCGGTTTGTCGGTTTCCTTTGTACACTCCTACTTTATGGAACGCGAATTTGGTGTTGTGACGTCGTTTTCTTGCTTTTTCTTATTATTAAATAATTATATTTTATTCTTTATCCTACTTTTTTATATAATAATTTTACTTTGTATCCTATTTTTTTAGTAATATTGTAAGTTTATTCTTCATATTGTTGGTGCATGACATCATGAAAACGACGGCAAACGATACAATCTATCCAAATATTTTATTTAATAAATAATATAATATAATATAACATAATACATACAATAAAATACAGTATAATATAATACTATACATTAAAAAACGATACGTAACAACAATCCAAACAAACTATAAGGATAAAAGAATATTTATCGCTATGCGACAGTCTTTGACGAGAGATACTCGTTACTATTCCCTTGCCACACGATGGGCAGAAAACACGTAGCGATTCTCCTCACCTGCTCGTCCTTTCCTTGATACAAAAGTTTGTGGCAACCATATCATTATCTCAATTAGTAGTAGCCACAATCGACCAAACTCTATCTCTTGTCATCTCTTTGCCTCTCTTTTTAACTTTTTACACACAAGTTGCTTTCCAATATTTTAAATCAGTTCCAACTATTTGCCATTTCTTGAATACATTCAAACAAAAAGTGAGCAAGGCAAACATTTGGACTAACTTGATATGTGTCACTCTTTGGCTTTCTTTCTTTCATTCAGCTTGAGTTCAGATATATAATTGATTGATTTCTTTTCCTTTCACATGGTTGTCCTTCTCACTTGCTTTTATGGTGAAATATGTATTTATTTTAAATGTTTATTTATCCATTTATTCTATTCAAAGAAAGCCGTCAACAAAGCGACATTTCCAAACAAGTTGAGATAGATTATATATATTAATATGAGCAGAGGTAAACCCAGAATTTAAGCACGATAAGGTCACTTAATAGAAAGAGGGAAAAAAGAAAAAGAGCAACATTGTTATTGTTAGGTCTCAATCTTGGTTTAGCAGGAGAGAGAAAAGCCGCCAACAAAGCGACATTCCCAAACAAGTTGAGATAGATTATATATATTAATATGAGCATAGGTAAACCCAGAATTTAAACACAACGAGATCACTTAATAAAAACAGGGAAAAAAGAAAAAGAGCAACATTGTTATTGTTAGGTCTCAATCTTAGTTTAGCAGGCGAGAGAAAGACGCTTATGCTCCATGCTAAACCAGCACAATGAACTAGCTTTTGTGTTTGAGGGGGCACAATAGAAATATATAAGGGGTCCTTGATGCGCATATATATATAGTTAACAGGTTTCCGATGACCTCTCTACCATCAACGTAAGGCCACCTATAAATATGAGAGTTTATGCTCTTAGTACATAGTCACTATGGACCTACTACATATGTAGTGTATATAAACTTGGGACAAACACAATTATATGATTAGAAAATGTACCAAACCATTGTAGGTTGGTCATTGAGTTTCAAACATAATTAAAGTTGGCACTTGCTATATGTGAAGTATACAACAAAGATCAAAGAGAGGATAAAGCTATAGAAAAAGTGGGAAAAGACACCAAAAAGTATGAAGCTATAGAAATTGCATTAGGTAATTTTAAACATCGAATAAGAAAACTACAGAATGAAAACAAAAGAGCTAATAGCTAGTGCTGAAAACATCCTACTTATGCACAGAATATAACTAAGAAAATCATGTTAAGAAGAATTTCTAATTGTAGGTAAAATGTTATGACGGATAACCAAATGCATTGTAAAATGGCAAATAGTTCTAATCTTTTGTATAAAAACAACTAAACGACAGATTTTAAAAAGGAATAAGTAAATCAAAGAAACTGTAAAGAAAATGAAACCTTGAACTTAACGCAATCTCAAAAGGTAATTTATTACGTGAAGATTGTCGTATTATAAGGAGACTTCTTATTCTTTCATAATAAATGTGGGACACTGCACACTCTTTTCTATCTGCACATTTAAAATTGGACATCGCGAACATGAATAACATAATAGTAGGTCTTGATATTGCGCAAACACAAACCAAGACTCGGTATTGTGCCCGGATCACCATATAAGATTAAACTTTGGATTAAAGTTTAACCCCAAAAGTTGGCTTATATCCAAAAAAAAAAAAAAAAAAAAAAACATTTTTTAGCCTTTTTAAGCCACTTTATAAATTTTATCCTTTTAAATATTTTTAACAGATATAGCTTCCTGCTTCTTAAGTGGATAAAGTTTAATGATTTTACTGTAATAGTACAAGCTATATTGAACATAGTTTAGTAATTTTACTATTATAAATAATAAATTTCAACTACTTTAATGTGAAAAAGAATTTTACGACTTTATATTATTATAATAACCTTCATTGCTCGTTAGAAAAATTAACGGTTTCTATCAACATAAACCAAGTGTTTTTTTTAAATTAAAGAACTTCCCTTGAAAATTTAATGATAAGTGTAGATAAATATTAAATAATAGCAAACAATTACCTGTCTGGTCAAATATATACCTGAGAATAATTTTTAGTAATCCAGAAATTATCTAAATAAACTAAAAACTTTTCTAGTTTGAAAGTTCCAAAATGTTTAATACCTGATTATTTATCACTAATTAGTCACTTGAAATTTTAGTAACCTTTTATTTTCAACAAATGTTATTAACTAACTAATGACTAAGTTCCGCAACAGATAAATAAAGCGATTTAAAATTAATTAGTGATTTAGTTAATAAAGCATTAGATTACACGGTGCAATATACAGAATTTTACGCTAAAATAAGATAAATAAGAAGTAATTAGTTACTTGAAATGTTAGTAGCTAAATAATGACTTAGTTCCACAACGGCTTATTACACAATATAAAACTAACCAGATTCAGTTCCATAACGAGTGATACGATTTAAATTTTAAATTTAATTAACGATTCAGTTCCACAACGGATGACATAATTTTAAAAAAATTAGTGATTGAGTTACGTTTCACAACCTCGACCCAATCTGAGTAAGTTTACAAATAAAATAACCAAAAAGTACGATTTTATGCATTAGATTACACAATGTAATATGCACAATTTTATGCTAAAATATGATAAATAAGGAATAATTAGTTACTGAAATGTTAGTAGCTAACTAATGGCTGAGTTCCACAACGGTTTACTATAACGATCCGACCGGTCGTTTTAGGTATTTACGTTTTTTTCTACTATTTGAAGTCTTGAATAGTTTCATACGATGTATTATGACTTGTGTGAATTGTCGGTTTTGGTTTTCAGACATTTTGGAGTTAGTTTGGAAGAATGAAATTCAAGGTTTAAAGCTTAAGTTGAAAGGTTGAGCGGATGTTGACTTATGTGTAAACGACTTTAGAATTTAGTTTTGATGATTCTGTTAGGTTCATATGGTGATTTTGGACTTGGGTGTATGCCCGGAATTTCATTTGGATAATTCTAAAAGGTTTCGACACCACTTGGCGAAAGTTGAAAACTGAAGGTTTGGAATGTTCATAAGTTTGACAGGGAATTGACTTTAATGATATCGGGTTCGGATCGTGGTTTCGAAAATTTCAGTAGCTTCCTTATGTCATTTATGACTTGTGTGAAAAATGTGAAGTCATTCCGGATTGATTTGATACGTTTCGGCACGAGTTTTAGAAGTTGGAAGATTCAAAGTTCATTAAGATTGATTTGAGGTGCGATTTGTGATTTTGATATTGTTAGGTGTGATTTGAGGCCTCGAGTTGATCCGTATTATGTTACAAAACTTGTTGGTATATTCGAACGGGGTCCCAAGCGGCTCGGGTGTGTTTCAGGTTGAGTTTTGAACAAGTTTGGGCATTTCGGTACTTTGATGACATCCTAAAGCAGTTGAAGTGCGGAAGGCACATTTTTGGAGTGCGGATGTGCGACCGCAAACCCCCAAAGTGCGGAGGCAGTGGAAAATGTGCAGACCACAAAAATCCCCTTGCGGCCGCAGAAAGGGGAATCTACAGGTTTGATGGTTTGACTTCGGAAGCTTATATCTTTTAATCTACAAGGAATTTGGAGATGATCCAAAAACAAAAGTTGTAGTCCTTTGAGTCTAGTTTTCAGAAAGGCAAACCAATCATCATTTGAATATTTATAGCAAAAGTTATGATCAATTTACTGAAACTTGATAGTGTAATAGCTGCTGATGTGCAGCCGCACAATTTGGATTGCGGCCGCAGAACCCGGAATGTGCAGACCGCACAAAAATTTTAAGGTCAGCACAATGGGAGATCAGATTGTTGTACTTTATAAATGAGGGTTAGAGTATTATTTCATATTTGGACTTTGGGAGCTCGGTTTTGTAGTAAATTTTCATGGGATTTTTAAGAAATTCATCGGGGTAAGTGATTCTAACTCGGATTTGGTTAATATACATGAATATATCATTGTTTACATCATTTAATTAGTATTTTGTGATAGAAATTTGGAGAGAATTGTAGAAATTTTATAAAATGAATTTTCGAATTTTGGACATCGATTCAGAGTCGAATTTGAGTAAAATTAGTATGGTTGGACTCGTAATTGAATGGGTTATCGGATTTTGTGAATTTCGTCGATATGAAATGTGGGCCCCACTATCGACTTTTCGAGCGGAGTTAAATTTTTTTATAAATTGTTAAATTGTAAGCATTGGAGTATATTGTGATTAATTTGCACGTTGTTTGAATAGATACAGATCGTTTGGCTTGAATTGAGGAGATAGGAAGGCGTTTGGAGGTTGATACGTGCGGAATGGAATTTCCGGAGTATTGTTTATCTTGCTCGGTATTAGAATTGGTTTGTTTGAGGTAAGTGTTTTGCCTAACTTTGTTGAGAAAATTTTTCCTACTAATTGCCATTGTTTGTTACATACGGGGTGATATATATATGAGGTGGCGAGCATATATACATGTGTCAGGGTTAATCATGCTCGGGGTTAAATTATACAATTTATTGTGCTTTATAGAATTATGTGACACTCTTGTTTCATGTCTTTTTGACTTCATTTCTATGAATATGACATTAAATGCTAGAAACTCTGATTTTACTTATTATAATTTGATTAAAAATCTGACGGACTTTTGTGAAAATTATTGATGTGCTAAATCCGGTCATTATTATACTCAATCACAAATACAATTCACGACCGTTATTCTTGAGACTTTGAATTCTATACATGAGTTGAAGATCATTTTTGAGACTTGTTGAAATACTGGAATAATAAAGTACTTGAAGTTTATTGAATTGTTATTGGCTTGAAAGCCGTGAATGATTTTGAACATTCGTTTAAATACTCTCCTTGATGTTATTTATGCTTCCTACCTTGCTTGTTAATGATATACATGTGCTTGGTAAGGAAGAGTGTAAAGCACGAAGGGTGATGCCGTGCCATTTCATATACATTATCGTGTGAGGGAGAGCGTAAAGCACGAAGGGTGATATCGTGCCATTTCGTATACATTATCATGTGAGGGAGAGTGTAAAGCACGAAGGGTGATGTCGTGCCATTCATATACATTATTATGCACGACGAACAATGCGGCGCCATTTCATTTGCATTATCATGTGAGGATGAGAGTAAAAGCACAAAGGGTGATGTCGTGCTATTATTTTTATATGATATCATATGTTCATGGCACGAAGGGTGTTTTCGTGCAGGCGAGGACAAGAGACATACATTATATTGTGATATCTTTTCGTTTTGTACCCTTTCATGCCTTTATCTTGTGTTGTTATTGTGCACCTATGTTTCTATGTGACTTATAGTAGTTGTTCTTTCTATGTCCTCTACCCCAAGTGTTGTTGTGTTATCCATATCTTCTATCTGTTTAACTTGCAAATATTATGATTTTCTTCGTGTTTGTTATATCCATCTAAGCCTTCTACCATGCTAATTAGTGAAATTTATATTTTTTCTTCCTAATTACTATCATAATTTCTATGTTTCCTGGCCTGTTTCCGTGGTCCATATGTACTGCTTCATTCGTTGTTGCTTCTTGTGTGCCTCCCACTTTATTTCTTTTATTGTTATTGACATTTCTTCCACCTAATTGGTACTGTTATATGTATGCTCGGTGAGAAAGAGATAAATGTACAAACGGTGTTGCCGTGCCAATGTCAATTTATTTGATATATATATATATATATATATATATATATATATATATATATATATATATATATAT
>MCJB01049708.1:133840-176409 GCA_002018475.1 Nicotiana obtusifolia
TATATATATATATATATATATATATATATATATATATATATATATATATATATATATATATATATATATGAGAATGAGACAAGTGCACAAAGGTATTACCGTGCCATTTGATGTGATATCTTAAATATACTTCTCACACCAGGAAAATTATGAATCTGCTAATGTGATTTCTCCTAGTAATCTTTTCTGCCTTGCATGGTTGTTTCATTATACCCTCTGTTATGTTCTATAATTGTTTCTATTGATAGCATACTACACATGTTATAACAGTGAGTATCATTTTACTAAAAATTCTTGTCACTATTTCGAGGAGGTTAGACAAAATACTTACTTAGTACATGAGGTCGGTTGTACTCATACTACACTTTTGCACCTTGTGTGCAGATTTTGGATGCTGATGTTGCGGTGTATGGCGAGAGCTGCATTGAAGATGTTTCCGCAATCCGGTCATAGTTGCCTCTTATTCTTGGTAGCTTTAGAATTATTAATCTGTCCATATATATTTCAAACAGATGATGTAATTTATTTCATATCAGCGTTGCAAATTCTAAATCTTAGAAGCTCATGATTTGTACTACCAGTCCTGGAGAAAAGTAGAAAGGTTCAGTTATTTTATCATTTATTTTCCTCGATAACCTAATTAATTGGATTGTAGTTAATTGGCTTACCTAGCGCGTTATGTTAGGTGCCATCATAACTGGTCGATTTTTGGACCATGACAAATTGATTTTGAATCGTAACACTTACACAATATAAATTAACCAGATTTAGTTTCATAACGAATAACACAATTTAAAATCAATTAACAATTAGGGATGACATAATCTAAAAATAATTAGTGATTGAGTTACGTTTCACAGCGATCGACCCAATCTAAGTAAGTTTACAAATAAAATAACCAAGCTAAGATTTTAAGCATTAGATTACACAATGCAATATACACAATTTTATGCTAAAATATAATAAACAATGATTAAATAAGTTATTTGAAATGTTGGTAGCTAACTAATGACTGATTCTACACATTATAAAACTTATCAGATTCAGTTTAGTAACAAGTGAGACAATTTAAAATTAATTGACAATTCAGTTCCACAATAATTAATGTACTAAAAATAATTAGTGATTGAATTATGTTTTGCAACAACTGATCCACTTTAAGTAAGTTTACAAATAAAATAATTAAATTATTAGATTTTATGCATTAGATTACACAATGTAATATACACAATTTTGTGCTAAAGTATGATAAAGAAGGAGTAATTAGTTACTTGAAATATTAGTAGCCAACTAATAACTGAGTTCCCCATTTGCTCACACGATTTAAAATTAATTAGATTTAATTCTGTAACGAGTGATACAATTTAAAATTAATTAACAAACGATTTAGTTTCGCAACGACTGGCGCGATCTAAAAATAATTAATAATTGAGTTATTTTCACATCGACTGATCCAATCTAGGTAAATTTACAAATACAATAATTGAACAACCAACTATTCTGCATTAGATTACACAATGTAATATACACAATTTTATGCTAAAATATGATAAACAAGGAGTAATTAGTTACTTGAAATGTTAGTAGCCAACTAATGACTGAGTTCTCATTTGCTCACACGATTTAAAATTAATTAGATTTAATTCTGTAACGAGTGATGCAATTTAAAATTAATTGGTGATTTAGTTTCGCAGCGACTGGCGCGATCTAAAAGTAATTAATAATTGAGTTATATTTCACATCGGCTGATCCAATCTAGGTAAGTTTACAAATACAATAATCGAACAACCAACTATTATGCATTAGATTACACAATGTAATATACACAATTTTATGCTAAAATATGATAAACAAGGAGTAATTTAGTTACTTGACATGTTAGTAGCTAACTAATGACTGAGTTTTGCAACTACTTACACAGTATAAAACTAATCAAATTCAGTTTCATAACGAGTGACACGAATTAAAATTAATTAACGATTCAGTTAATTAAGGTAAGATTTAGCTCGGTAGGTGTTTGCTTAGGTACTATGCCTTTGGATACACCTGAATGGCTATTAGATTATATGCCCTCGTGAGACTTTGCCAGCAGCTACACCATGACTCCTCTACATGAGGCTGCTATACAGGCAATGTGAGGCGCAGAGGAGTAATTATATAGCCAAGGCATATAGGTGACACTAATCGAGCTTCTGTCCCCCTTGCCTGTACTTTTTCTTTGTGGTTTGCTTTTATTATGAATAAAAATTTATAATTGCCAAAAAAAATATTAACGATTCAGTTTTACAACGACTAACGCAATCTAAAAGTAATTAGTGATGGATTAACCCAATCTAAGTAAGTTTTCAAATAAAATAATTAAATTATTAGATTTTATGCATTAGATTACACAATATAATATACTCATTTTTATGCTGAAATATGATAAACAATAAGTAATAATTATTTGGAATGTTAGTAACTAATTAATGACTTAGTTTCACGACGACTGATACGATTTACAATTAATTAGTAATTTAGCTTTATAATAGTTAACATAACCTAAAAATAACTAATGATTTAATTATGTTTCATAACAGTTGACATACTTTTTGAATCATGACTATCTATATCTGCTATTGTGATACTCAAGTGTAAGCTCGTAATACTTTTATATATATATATATATATATATATATATATATGGTGGTATAAAGATATTTTTTTTAGTAGGGTTATGAATTTATCCGAAAGTAATTCTGACCATTAGAAGGCAAAGTTTATAGATTATCATATCTATTTGCAGAAAGTGTGAAAAAGACTTTTAGAGGTAATACCGCACAAATAATATATATATATTTTATATTTTCTCTTGGTTGAAATTTTAATAATCTTTTTGAAACAGTTACTTTGAAGATCAGAAATTTTCATCTTAGATTCTAAATTTCTTGTTTTTTTTCCACCAAGATAGAATTTTTTTTTTTATTTCATTTTTAAAAAGCCATAAAATTCTCCTACAACCTCTCTTCCGATCCAAAGCAGGCGCCCACTTCGCATAGGGAATCGCACAACCTTGAAGTTTGTGTCACTCTTTACTTCATTCTTCTCCTTTGTTCTCTCCTACATTTACATTCCACGTGTCAAGCTTTGGGGCAACCTTCAACTGCCACGTGTTTTTCCCCTTTTCCTCTCTTTCACACAGTTACATATATACATACAAAATCTCAAACTCTCTCTCTTTCATATCTCACCATTTTTACTAACACAAACTCAAACACAATTTTTCTAGCCAAAAAAATCCAATAAAAAACCAATCTTTCATGTAAAAATTTAATCTTTTCAATCTTAACGTGAAAACCATTGTTTTTATTTTTTCATTTTTTGTTACATCTTCTTGAAGAAATTGAAAACACAAATTTCTAGCCAAAAAATCCAATCTTTCATGTAAAGATTGAATCTTTTCAGTCTTAAAGTGAAAACCATAGTTTTTTTTAGATTAAAATGGCTGGAAATGAATGGATAAATGGGTATTTAGAAGCTATAATAAGCAGTGGAGCATCAGCTATAGAAGATAATAAAACACCATCATCAACATCACATGTGAATAATTTAACAGGTCATTTTAATCCAACAAAGTATTTTGTTGAAGAAGTTGTAACAGGAGTTGATGAAACTGACCTTCATAGAACATGGATCAAAGTTGTGGCTACAAGGAATACAAGGGAGAGAAGTTCAAGATTGGAGAATATGTGTTGGCGCATTTGGCATCTTGCTCGCAAGAAGAAGCAGGTTTTTGATATATATCTGTTACTGTTTTGGTGATTTTTGTCCATGCAAAAAGATGGGTTTTTTTTAATTTTAAGAAATGTTGTGAATAGTGTTTTTTGGTCATTTTTGCAATTTTGGTCATTTTTGCAAATTCTGAATGTTGGATGAATGTGGAAATGCTTTTATGTGTTTTTTGGTTCAATTTTCAGTTATGTTTTTTCTTGAATTTGGTGAATGTCAAAATATTTTTCATATATATCTATTTCTGTCGTGGTGATTTTTTTTCCATGCAAAAAGATGTTGTGAATAGTGTTTTTTGGTCTTTTTTTTTGCAAATTTTGGTCATTTTTGCAAATTCTGATTGTTGGATGAATGTGGAAATGGTTTTATGTGGTTTTTCGTTCAATTTTTCACTTGTGTTTTTTCTTGAATTTGGTGAATGTCAGAATGGTTCTTTTTTGGATGACATGTGATTTTTATATGCAAAAAGATGTTTTTTTTCCCTTTAAAAGATGTTGTGAATACTGCTTTTTGGGTCATTTTTGCAATGTTTGGTCATCTTTGCAAATTCTGAGTGTTGGATGAGTGCGCAAATGGTTTTACGTGGTTTTTTGTTCAATTTTCACTTATCTTTTTTCTTGAATTTGGTGAATTTCAAAATGGTTTTTTTATGTGTTTCTGTAAGATCATTCTCTTTCTTTTTTTTAATCATGCAAAAGATGTTGTGAAATAGCGTGTTTATGTCATTTTGCAAATCTTGAATTTTGGATGAATGTGGAAGTGGTTTTTCCCTGGGGTTTATTGTTATTTTTACTTGTGTTTCTGTTTTTCTGCTCATTTTTCTTAAATTGGGTGAATGTCAAAATGGGTTTCTTAATATGTGTTTCTGTTTTACTTTCATTTTTGGTGATTTTTTTGGTCCACGCAAAAGATGCTATGAAATAGTGTGTTTATATCCTTCTGGAAAATTTTGAATTTTGGATGAATGTGGGAATGTTTTTCTGTAGTTTCTTCTACAATTTTCAGTTGTGTTTTGTTCTTTAGCTCATTTTTCTTGAATTTAGTAAATGTCAAAATGGTTTTGATTATGTTCTGTTTGTTTCTGTGCTTGTGTCTAATATAAGGTTGTGGAATAAGTGCGCACTGGTAATTTTCTTGTCATCCTATTGTGCCTTGTGTTTTATGTTCCTTTGTGCATTTGTACTTGTTTTTCCTTTTTTAATAACGGTAGTATAAGGACCGCTAAAGCTTAGATAGATGGGATCAAATCACCTAGTGTATTTCTGTCACTGCTTAGATTTGAAATTGTAAATCTTGTATTCTTGTAGTATGAAAATGTGATCTTCTGGCGTTCTTGAAATCCTTGAGCTACATCTGCTGTATGTCTTTTCATACTGTAACTTAGATTGGTATTTGAGTATCTTTTGCAGAACTAGAGATACGCTTACAATTAATGGACTACTTACTATAGATTTCGAATACTAGGAAAAAGGAAATGGAATAGATTTTTCTATCTTGCAGAGATACCGTGTGCGAAAAGATTCTGTGGTTGATTATTATTTCAGGAAAGAGGACTTGATCATTTCTAATTCTATGTTGCGTTAAATCTAAACCGTCTAACAGTTCTGTGCTTTTCTCAACATCTTTTATTTGTGATTTTAGACGCCTGTCCACTTTCATCGCGTCCTATACAAACTTGCTTTTTAACCTTCATCTTGCCTTGCAATGGGAGTTCTGATTTTTGCCGTCCTTAGAATAGTACTCTCTTGTCTAAATATCTTTTTCCACAAAACAAGTAGTCTAGATTTGGATGGAACTGGACCATCATATTAAGGTTCACTGTGTGTAAGGGTGGTTTTGTTAAATAATTTTATTTAAAACAACTCTCTTTGGTCCTTCGCTGATTAAATTCTAGTCCTCTCAGTCAACTACATTCAATGTTTTCTATTTTTGAGCTCTTGAACATGTATGTTGGCTCGACATAGGGACCGGTTCAATAGAAAATGTACTTGACTTTACTTGTTAATTGTAGAAATCATAATGGTCAAAACCTGATAGCGTGGGTGCTCAATGTTTCATTTTTATGATGAAGTTTTCTCTTTTAATCACAACACATCGCTCGTAAAGAATAAAGACCTAAAAGCTAACAATGAAAGGAAATTTTACATACAAAGCATATTGGCCGCTGGATGATCTATTAAACAGTGTGGATGATGAACTATCGATAGATTTTGAATCTTCTAGTAATTCTCGCAGTTTACCTTTTCACCAAATTATGTGTCATTGCGTTGCAAGGTACGTTTATCATATAGTATCTAAATTGATTCTTAAGAATATTTGACCGCATTTTGTTTTAAGATGTAAACCATCTTTATTTCTAATCTTCATGCTTGTCGAAGAGAACATTTTTTTTCCTACTGAAACATTCCACTCTTTTCGTAGTTGGAATGGGAAGATCTCCAGAGGACAGCAAACAGGAGATTGGAACGAGAACAAGGACGCAAAGACGTTACAGAGGACATGTCAGAAGACTTGTCTGAAGGCGAAAAGGGTGATGTTTTAGGGGAGACACCAACAATTGACAGCCCCAGGAAAAGGTTTCAGAGGAACTTCTCCAATTTGGAAGTGTGGTCAGACAACAACAAGGAAAAGAAGCTTTATATCATCCTAGTTAGGTACATATACTTTGATGCAACTATAATATATTCAAATGCTTATTTCCATGTCTCTGTGTTATTTATTTGGTTCTCCATATTGTTAAAATCTTTCTTTTTAGGGGTAAATTAATCCATCAAATGAAGGTGACAAAAAGAAGACCATATTCTCTTCTAAATTAAGCTAATGTCTAAGTCAAAAGTTTAATCAATTTTATATTACCTATCTTCTTTACCAGTTTGCATGGATTGGTCCGAGGTGAAAATATGGAGCTTGGTCGTGATTCTGATACCGGTGGTCAAGTAAAACTAGGACGCTTTCATAATATGGGAATTATTTCCTTTTAAGTTGCTGTCTTAGCACTAGATCCTTACCGTGTCTATCCAATTTTCAGATTAAGTATGTTGTGGAGCTTGCCAAAGCTCTTGCTAAGATGCCTGGTGTATACAGAGTTGATCTATTCACTCGCCAAATTGCGTCACCTGAAGTGGATTGGAGCTATGGTGAGCCGACAGAGATGTTAAACACAGGTCCTGAAGATGGTGATGACACTGATCTCGGAGAAAGTAGCGGAGCTTATATCATAAGGATACCCTTTGGTCCTCGTGATAAGTACCTCCGGAAAGAATTATTATGGCCTTATATACAGGAGTTTGTAGATGGAGCTCTTGCACACATCATTAATATGTCAAAGGCTTTGGGTGAACAAATAGGTAAAGGTCAACCTGTTTGGCCGTATGTAATCCACGGTCATTATGCCGATGCAGGGGATAGTGCTGCTCTCCTTTCGGGCGCTTTAAATGTCCCGATGGTCTTAACGGGACACTCACTCGGTAGAAACAAGCTAGAACAGCTTATCAAGCAAGGCAGGCAATCAAAGGAGGATATTAATTCAACATATAGGATCATGAGGAGGATTGAAGGTGAGGAGCTCTCATTGGATGCTGCGGAACTCGTTATCACAAGCACCAAACAAGAGATTGATGAACAATGGGGACTATATGATGGATTTGATGTAAAACTTGAGAGAGTTTTAAGAGCTCGTGCAAGACGAGGAGTCAATTGCCATGGTCGCTACATGCCAAGGATGGCGGTAAGAATGCTGTTTCATGAATATACATATGTGGACACACACACTCATGCAAACACATGTATAATATCTTTGTAGTTGGGGTTTCTGAAACAGTCTTTTGCTGACACCGATTTTGTAGGTTATTCCTCCTGGAATGGACTTCAGTAATGTTGTGGCTCAGGAAGACACAGCTGATGCTGACGGGGATCTTGCAGCACTCACTAATGCTGATGGACAATCGCCTAAAGCGGTCCCGGCCATATGGTCTGAGGTGGGTAGTAAAATTTAAATAAATGTTGCTATGGTCACGTGCAAATAATGATTATCTGCTCAAGTACATGGCTTTTGCGCAGGTCATGCGTTTTCTAACAAATCCGCATAAGCCAATGATTCTGGCATTGTCCAGACCAGATCCAAAGAAAAATATAACCACTCTCGTGAAGGCCTTTGGAGAATGTCGCCCGCTAAGGGAGCTTGCTAATCTTGTAAATCGGTTTGACTCAGTTGCTAAATTTGCTAAAATGAATGATATTGTCAGATACTAATACAATGGCAAAATATTGGATGCAGACACTTATAATGGGAAATAGAGATGACATAGATGAGATGTCGGCAGGAAATGCTAGCGTGCTCACAACTGTTCTGAAGTTGGTTGATAGGTATGACCTTTATGGCCAAGTCGCCTTCCCAAAACATCACAAGCAAAGCGACGTTCCAGAGATATACCGTCTCGCTGGCAAAACGAAGGTTCGTTAATTCAGTTTGTGTGATATTTTTCTTATCACAATGGTTCTCATGGTATAGAAACTTTACAGGGAGTCTTCATAAATCCAGCTTTAGTTGAACCCTTCGGACTAACTCTAATTGAGGTTTGTTCTAGATTTAATCCACCTCTTGCATCCTTCAATTTTCTATTATGGTTGTGTCCTAAATTTTCTTTTGCACATCTGTAAAATTCTGTAGGCTGCTGCACATGGACTTCCTATGGTCGCTACTAAGAATGGCGGTCCAGTTGATATTCATCGGGTATAAACATTTATTCAGATGATCAGCAGCATTTTTGTTCTATACATTGATTCTCTTAGAGTTATATAAAGCATGAAATAATCTAGTGGATGACAATTGTGTAAACTTCTTTTCCTTATTAGGCACTTAACAACGGGTTGCTCGTGGATCCACATGATCAGCAAGCAATTGCCGATGCACTACTTAAATTAGTATCAGAGAAGAACCTGTGGCACGAGTGTAGGAAGAACGGTTGGAAGAACATTCACCTATTTTCATGGCCCGAACATTGTCGAACATACTTAACTAGAGTTGCTGCATGTCGAATGAGACACCCGCAATGGAAAACCGACACTCCATCAGATGAACTGGCTGTGGAAGAGTCCTTAAATGATTCCCTCAAAGACGTGCAAGATATGTCCTTACGACTTTCTGTTGACGGAGAAAAGACATCATTAAATGAATCATTTGATGCGTCTGCGGCAGCTGGTGATGCAGTACAAGAGCAAGTTAATCGGGTTTTAAGCAAAATAAAGAGACCGGAGACAGCTAAACAAGAGTCCGAGGGTGACAAAAAGGACAATGTTCCTAGCAAATATCCCATGTTACGGAGGCGACGTAAATTAATTGTAATAGCTCTAGATTGCTACGACACAAATGGTGCTCCTCAAAAGAAAATGATTCAGATAATCCAGGAGATTCTTAAGGCCATTAAGTCAGATCCACAGATTGCAAGAGTATCAGGATTTGCTATCTCAACAGCTATGTCGATGTTCGAACTGACAGAATTTCTAAATTCTGGAAACATCAAAGCAAATGATTTTGATGCTTTAATCTGTAGCAGCGGGAGCGAAGTATTTTATCCAGGAACTTGCACTGAAGACAACGGCAAGCTTTATCCGGACCCTGACTATTCGTCACACATTGAATATCGGTGGGGTGGCGATGGTTTAAGGAAAACGATTTGGAAATTAATGAATACACAAGAAGGTAAACAGGAGAAATCTGTCACTAGTGCTATTGAGGAAGATGTGAAATCAAGCAATTCCCATTGCATTTCCTACTTGATCAAGAATTGCAGTAAGGTGGATATTTTCTCCTTTTTTCTGAATGGAGAAATTTAATTTACCGTTACAGATATTTTAATGTATTCCAAGTACTTAACATATATGTTTTAATAACCTTTCATCAGGCAAAGAAGGTAGATGATCTGAGACAGAAGCTTAGGATGAGGGGTCTTCGCTGCCATTTGATGTATTGCAGGAATTCAACACGAATGCAAGTTGTTCCGCTCCTTGCATCGCGGGCTCAGGCACTCAGGTATTGTCTTTCCAGATTGATGGGCTGTTAGTCTCTTTGAAAATTATTTCACATATTGTTGAAATGTCCTTGGCCTGGATCACTAAAAGGGAAGCTCGGTGCACTAAATTCCCGCTATGTGCGGGGCCAGACCAAAAGGGTCTATTGAACGCAACCTTACCCTACATTTCTGCAAGAGGTTGTTTCCACGGGTCGTATCCGTGATCGCGTGGTCACATAGCAGTAACTTTAGCAGTTACGTCAAGGCTCCCCTTCTTGGCCTGGATCACTAAACTCGTCAATTTGTTTGGCAATCTTACGATCTCAATATTTCTGTCATTTTTCTAGGTATCTTTTTGTACGCTGGAGATTAAATGTGGCGAACATGTGTGTCATACTCGGTGAAACTGGAGATACAGATTATGAGGAACTTATATCCGGAACCCACAAAACACTGATCTTGAAAGGGGCTGTCGAGGAAGGCTCGGAGGATCTGCTAAGAACACCAGGGAGCTACCTAAGAGAAGACATCATTCCACCAGAAAGCCCCCTGATCACGTATACCAGCGGAAATGAATCAGTGGAAGAGTTTGCCAATGCATTGAGGCAATTGTCTAAATTAGGCAAATAAGATGGAACTCAATGCTATTCCTTACAAGAAGTCTGGCTAAATCTAGTATAGTGGGTCTTGTTCCGATACGGGAAAAAAATCTTTTTAAAGGGTATCTCGGTGAAAGAGGACCGAGAACCATAAGGCGAGCGCCAAAACGCTAGCACATCAGTCTTACTTTTTCTTTTTTTAAGGTTTTATTTTGGCAAAGTTAAGGAATGCAATGATTTGCATGTCAAAAGCATTTCCTGACTTCAGGGTATGCAAAAATATAGCTCATTCACCAATCCCATTTTCTCTTGGCTGTTTCTATACAGTTAGCCTTAACTATTTCTATGTCAAATTTTGACTTTCGTTAAAAGGGTTAATACATTGTATTGTCTCATGTTATCTGATCAGAGACGGATTCAGAATGGCTTCTAAGCTTTAAAGATTCATAGTGCTAAATTCATTGTACTTTGATATTATGAGTTTAGAATTTAATATTTTGGTAGTTTTTCATTATATATTCACGTTCTCTGTCAAAAATACTGAATTCAATTGAGCTTACGGCTTTGACTATTTATAGTTATCAGTATGTACATTACAGGTGACAAAGAACAATAAAATCAACTATGCTTTACTCGCAAATAAGGAGGGGTCGGATTATATGAATTTTATATATTTATTTACTCTAGAAATAAATAAGTGAAACAATTTTGTACTTCTAAATTACCAACAAAACCTTTTGGTTCTCTTGTTTAATTTTAATAAATGCAGTTTAATTTGGTTCTAGTCAAACTATGTAAATCCATCTTCAACATCTTGTTGATATTGATTAACACTAGTTTAATATTTGATATTAATAGAAGTTAATTTGATGGAGATAGTTGACATTTTTTGGCAATTGTTGATAAGTTAACCTTTTAATTGGGAGCATTTAAATTGATCATAATTTTTTAATTAGAAAAATAATATAAGAGTTTCGGTAGTCCATGAGTCCTATGACCTTTTCCAAGGTCGTATCGTATCCCTTTCAATTCAACTATCAATAATTCATTCGAGTTATGAAAATGTAAAAAAAATTTGATAAAAATATTTTTTTTAATAAGTCTTACACAATGCGAATCCGAATTAATTTGGGCCTTAAAGCGGATATTAGGCACCGGATGTGAACCCAAAAAAAAATTAACTACCAAAATGTTCTCTTTTTAGGACATTCCATTAAATTTCAAAATTCAACAATATCGCTCTAATCACTTGATTTTTGCAAAGTCAATCGAATTCGTTAGAGAGAGAGAAAGACTAGCATTTTGAGAACAAGAAAACAGTATAATGTATTTTTTTTGTCTCAATATATATATATATAAATAAAAAGGTAAAGTGAGCATTTTCGAAAAAAAAAAGTCTAAAATTAAACATGGATTAGAATATTTTTAATTTAAGGTCTTAAATTAAAAACGATATAAACGCCCCCACTTTTTATATTTGTAGTAACGAAATTTGGCCAAATGTTTGTAATTAAGGTGCTGTCAATACCATTACTACAAAATTTGATAGAATGGCTCCAGGACACTTTTTGTTGACAAATGGATGTATTTAGCTGTGTATAATCCGTCTATTCTTAATTAAATGTCTCAAGTTCGAGTGATGAAATAGAATTGCGCTTTCTCTTTTAACGAGACTTACGCAATAGCCGGTAAAAATTCAAGTTAGTTGAGATTTCAAAATAAATTACGATATCGGATGAGATAACAAAAAAAATTAGTTCAAAATTAGTTTATGGCCTTGTATGATAATCAATAACCTAAGGATGTGACACAGTAATTAAATGAAGTACGGGGAGAATTATGAGGTCTTAAGTTGAAATTTCAGCCGAAGCAAAAAATATTAGGTAATTTTCTTTTTATCTGTCTAAATTTTAATAGATAGAATTAATAAATACTCATACTGGTGAAATAATAAGTATCCGATAAAATAATCAAAATGCATGAGACAGCCCGTACACTACCGTTATAAAAAAAATCAAGTATACGGATCGAACACTACCCTCATAAAATAAAATGTTAAATTTAAAGTTCACATAAAAATTAAATACCGTAATAAAAAATATTGATCAATATTTAATAAAATAATCGAGACGCGCGCAAGCTAAATTAGCCCACACCATCATAATTCTACCAGAAAACTAAAATTTGACATAAAGTTAGAAAAGTTGCCACCTGGTATATATTACACGTGTCCAGCCAGACGAAACTCCTCTAATATAATCCAAACCGTCTATTATTTCAATCGAACGGCTAAAACTTCACAGAATGTGAATCAAAATAAAAAGATTCCCCTGCAAATTCCAAAATTTGCCTTAGAATAAAGAATCCTCCTTTTTCCGGAAAAGAAAAAAATCCTCCATTTTCTTTTTAAAGTTAAAAAGATCAAAAAGGAAAATTGCAAAATCATTCTTATTCTATTTTTTGTTCGCCTTTTAGTTTTCCTTATTAACCCTAGCAAAGAAGAAAAAAACAAGAGAGGAGAGAAAGAGAGAGAGATCCCTGTGTGTGTTTATATGCACACACATATATTTATTAGAGGAAGCAAATCTGTGGAAGATTAATAGGTTATTTTTGGGTGTGGAATTTAGATCTGATTTTGAAAGGTTTGTCTTATTTTCTGAATTATTGGTATTAAACTATAAATAGATGCACACTATTACCACATATGTATGTATATTTTGCATGTATTGGTTGCTCCGTGTGTATGTGTGTGTGTGTGTGTGTTTTTTTGGGGGGAAATTTTGGGGTTTTACTTTGGGATCTAATGGTGATGGATTGGTTAAAATTTTGGGGCTTTATTTGATTAAGCAGTGTATGATGTGGTGGTTATATGGTGTAAAAATTGGATCTTTGGAGGTGAGTATTGTTAATTGTTGTGTTTTTCCCCCCATCGATTTAGATTAATCTTTTATTTGCGGGGTTATTGGAAATGGTTTTTGGAGAAATGAAGTTTAATGCAATGGTTATATTGGGGGTTGTATGTTGGAGATTTATAGCTTTTATCTGCACTTGTGCTTGTGTGTTATAGCAGGTTGCCTAGTTGATTGTCGAGGTGTGAGCAAGATAGGCTATTCACCCCGTAGTCGAAATGCAACATAAAAAAAGAAGAAAGAAAAAGGTTGGAGATCATAGCTGAAATTTTTTTAGAGAGAGGACTTTTTGGTATTATAGGGCCCGTGGTAATGTTGATGATGGTGTATACCAATGGAGGTTAACAATTTGACCAAAGTAGTTGATTCACGTGGGTTAGTGGTACTTTCGGGTTTCACGTATTAATTCATGAAAGAGGAGTATGTTTTCTTGAAACAGCTTGTTGAGTTTGTGATTGGCTGGTTGCTGCGAGTGAGGGATTAAATGTTGCATTGTAAATCGAGTAGCTTGATTGACAATGATACGTGGCAAGGCTTTATTCTTAGATTTGTATGTAGAAGGATTAGTGTATGGAGACTCCTTTTTTTTTCTTCTATCATAACTAATTAAAGTAGGTTTTAAGAGTCTATAGCACATTCAACCAATTAAACTATAAGCAAATGTCTAGGTATACTAGTTTAGCAATATATTTGATCTTCCCAATTCAGCAAAAAATATGTGTGCTCTTGCTGATAGGAGAAATCTCATCCGATGTTCTCGGGAGCAAATTTTTTTCAGTTTTGAGTGAGATATACTTGACTTAAGAAATGTGCATTGGAGAAAAAGAAATTTTGTTGATTTGATCGATTGATAAGAAGAGATAGAGTGTGCATAACTTCATATATTCTCCATTTCCCACTTAGGATCTAGGTTGACTTTGATGGTCAATTTAGACAATATTCTGAGTGATATTTGTTCTCACAATTTTGATTGCCAAAATCATGTTAAGTTAATATGAGATAGAGAGAGTATAAAAGAGGACATGAAGAAGAAGTTACTGTGAATCAAGTCTCCATTAATGCATTCATGACCTTTAGACCTGGGGCCAAATTTTGAGGATTTGCGTTGGATGCTTTCCAAAGTTTAACAATAATGAATAGTCGTCTACTGTCATGAGTACAAATATTCTCCGTGCTGAGATCCTGTGTTGCAGTATCGTGTGGATACCATGACTCATCACTGTCTTAAATGTTCTTGGGTCCCTGTCCCTTCTTCTTTTTTAATTTCATGTTGTATCAATTCTTCGTGGTTCATCCAAGAATATTATTTGTGTCGTAGTAATTGTAAGGTTATAGTCAATCCCTTAGTGTTGCAATTCTTTTGTTCATTCACATGAGGTAATGCTGATTATAATGCTTCTCAGGATATATATTGAAAATTTAAATTTCTTTAATACTATTGAGATATGCTACAAATATTGAGTATTTTACTTACATCGAATATTGTAAGTGCCTACAAGCTGACTTTTTCAAGTTAGACATTTGCAGGATGGCAGATGGTATATTCTTTTGGGGTCCTGTAACATCTAAAGAGTGGTGTGAGCCAAATTATGTGCAGTCATCTTATATTGCAGAATTCTTTAACACTATTTCAAATATCCCATGCATTATCTTGGCTCTCATTGGTCTTGTGAACGCCCTCAGACAACGGTTTGAGAAAAGGTTCAGTGTCCTCCATATATCAAACATAATACTTGCCATAGGGAGCATGACATATCATGCCACATTGCGGCAGATGTAAGCACTCTCTTCATTCTGCTCTGTTATATTCTCTGTAAAGCTTGCTTGGTGTATGATAGACATGTATGTATGTATGTAATCTTTGATCATTGTGTTTGCTAAAGTATAAGGAAGTTGATTCAAAAGGATGCACCATCTAATCTTAGCCATGTTTTTCGAGATATTGTATAAATCTCTGTAGCACTATATATGAACAGGAAGACACTAAACTGAAGATATTATAGGATGCGTGCTAATGTGATTGCAACTTTTCACTACCTTAAGAAAATGAGAACCTGTATCATGGCCTAACAGTAAATAAAGTAATAAACTGCTGTATTGAGGCTACCCCGTCCTTGTAGGATTTATGTTATACTTTTTGTACTGAACCTGTTAGAGAATGCATGCATAAAAGACTTGGATTTCAGTTATTTTCCTTATGTTGGTGTCTAAAATATTTTCTTGTAACAATTAAGTGTGTTTTAGTCACAATATCATATAATCTCTTTCGTGACAAGCTTACTTTTGAAAAATTAATTGGCATTGATCTTGCAGATGAATACAAATTGCATATTTTGTTACTGTATTGGTAGGATGCTTCTATCTATTGTATACACACGCAACTCATTTTTTTAAATCTCCTGGCTTACTGATTCTTGAAAATGTAGTAGTGCCAAAATAATTCAGCTTTTCTAACAGTGTGTGGGAAAGAGGAGCACAGGGATGCGTGGTTTGATCCTGTCAAGAAGTTTCTAGTGCATTAAGTAGTAATATCCATGACAAAAATGGTGATAAACTGAGTGATTTTTCTATTTAATCATTTCAAAAAATTTGTTCGATTTAAAGGGAAGACTATGTTAATGATTTAGTATCAGTTGTTCTATTTAAGGCATTTTATGTAGTTCCTGTTGAAGCGCCTCTTTAGCTTGATTGACAGATAACATTTCAAGAACAGTCTCGTAATGAAGTAGTTGATGAGATAGGTTAAATCTTTGGTAGGAGTGAAATGTGAAAGCAGTTCTTTAAGTTGCCCCCTTATAAGCAGAGGCCGGAATTAGCACATGTGTTTTGCTGGTGGTCAGTCCATGCCCCTAGTTTTTTCTTTTCTTTCTCCTCTGTGTGAACAGTTATCTGTTGTTAAGCTGTGCAGGAGATCTTGGAGTTGGTTATTGTGTCTTAACAAAATCTTTTGAGACACTGGTGTTAAACCTAGGATATACAGGCATTCAGGTTTATACTTTCCATAAGAGGATCTAAAACTGCATTTAACCTGGGTCTCTAAATGTGGCCAACTAGGATTTTGCTTTAGAATGTAGCTCTTCCCTTTGATTTCAATGAACTTATTAGTTGGGAGGTTTCACTTTAGGTTTCACTTGTGAAGGTACTGGCAGTATTGGTGCTGTGAAAGTGGCTCTTATCGCTTACATGTCGTGCTCCTGGTGCTACATGACAAATAAAGCCTACTATGAATCATATACCCAGTACCATCTTCAGTGTGCCTCTTGCTTCTTTTTTTTTTTTAAAAGGGGAGATGGTGGAGGGGATTTTTGGAGTACAAGGTGGGAATCAAACCCTCACCATGGTGAAAGTTCAGGTAGGTAGCCAACCAACTGAGCTATTAGGATTCTCCACGCCTCTTGCTTGTTTTGTGCTTGTTTCTGAAGTTTTTTTTGGAGACTGTCCTTTCTGACTTCCAAATAAGGAATTCCCTATGCTCTCGTTCCATGTACAATGTGCATGCAGATAGGAGACAACAGTGATGAAAAAATTGTAATACTGCCTGCTTTTATGTGCTTGTATGTGTCCGTATACGATTATCCATGTATTAAATTGACAGGCAACAGCAAGGTGATGAGACACCTATGGTCTGGGAGATGCTGCTGTATATTTACATCCTCTATTCACCAGATTGGCATTATCGGAGTACAATGCCAACCTTTTTGTTCCTTTATGGTGCACTCTTTGCCATTGTGCATTCACAGATTCGCTTTGGCATTGGTTTCAAAGTACATTATGCGCTACTGTGCCTTCTTTGCGCTCCTCGGGCATACAAGTATTACATTCACACAGCAGACACGTTGGCAAAGCGGCTCGCAAAGTTATATGTGGCTACTTTATTGATCGGAGCTGCTTGCTGGCTATGTGATCGATTATTCTGCAAGCAAATTCAGGGCTGGTACTTTAATCCACAGGGTCATGCAGTGTGGCACGTGTTAATGGGTTTCAACTCGTACTTTGCAAATGCATTCTTGATGTATTGTCGTGCTCAGCAACGTGAATGGAATCCCAAAATCAAGCACTTGTTCGGATTCTTTCCATACGTGAAGATCCAGAAACCAAAAACCCAGTAGCCGAGGTTACTTCTCTGTTGAGCCAAGCCTGTAATACGAAACGTGCAGGAAATGGCACAGATGAGCAAAAAGCAAGCACTTGCAATTTTTTCCTCTTTACCCATTTTGCAGAATGTAATGTAAATGAAAGTCTGGAATAGTTTTGACTTGACCGAGTAGTGGTTAATTTTTGACTCTGTAAAATTAGTAGTTTTCCAGTGTACCATATATTACACTCCCACAGAAGAGAACATGGGTTAACTGGTTGATTCTTTTTTACTAGTTGATTCTTTTTTTCTTCTTTTTGTTTCTGATAATTTTTCTTTTACTTTCTTGAAAATCTTCCTACATGTTTTACTGCTATGTAAACACGCTGAATTATGCTGGTTTAAACGATTTATGTATCTCAGTCGTATATAGCGCAATTTTGCATGAGACTATCGTGAGGTTCTCTGTGACTGCTTCCATTTGCAAACCTCCTCATTGCCGACGGTTGTGAGAATTCTTTTAAATTATCCGTATATAGTAGCTACTCTGTATTCTGTTAGGACTGTCTAATGGTACGGTATTACCGGTATTGGTACTGAACCATACTGCTCAGGTGGTTGAGTAGAGTAGGGATGGGGGAGTTCACAGTAGCGCTCCGGTGGTTGAGTAGGGGTGGGGGTTTTGTGGTGGAAGGTAAAGGTAACGGTAGGGTATCCGGTTTTGTGCCCTTGGTACCGGTACCGGAAGTACCCTTAAGGTACTGCACCATACCGGTATCGAACTGGTACCCAACGGTATTTTTTTTTCTTTAAATTCTAGCCGTGTTTGTATGGTTAAAACAGTCGTTGGCAACGGCCATAACCGGCTATTTTTGCCTCCCTCGCCTCCCAACATTTCCCCTGACTTTTTGATTTGTGCTTTTAGTGCCTAAGTTTGTTCAAATACACTTTAGCCCTATTTTAGAACTATAAATACTTCATTTCATTCTTTCAATTTTCATTCAAAAACTCTCATATCTCTCTGATTCTCTATTTCTCTCTATCTCTAATTGCAATTAACGCCGGATCGTCGGCGTTTGGTACATTCGTTCCAACTCATTAATTTTCGCATTTATTTTTGTTGTACTTGTTGCTATTTATTGTAATTTTAATCATTTATTATTAAAAATGACTCCTCAACTGGTAAAAAACGTGTGGAATAGATCTACTAAGGATAATGCTAGGTAGGGGGGTCCTCGTTTTGAAACAAATCCTAACCAGTTCGGGTTTAGGAGTTTACATACAAGAAACGTATAATCTCGCTTTTTCAGGTTTTCCTAGAACAACTGTTAGAAATAATGTTTGTGATGAAGACTGCTATTCCAGGATTTCCTAAAATAACCATATGAAATAATGTTTGCGTTGAAGACTTGCTGAAATATTTGAAGAGAAGAAACTTTGGCCTTACAGAAATAATTCAAGAAGACAACTATGCATGTATTATCTACAGAGACATCATGGATGCAAAAGAACAAGTGCTATTAATTTCAAGCAAAGAACCAATAGAAATTATTGAAAATCTCCGTAATTTGAAAAAAATTATTGTAATTTTATTTTTATAAGTATTGAAATTTTTTTTCATCCAATAAAGCTTGTTTGTATTTAAATATAATTTTTTTGATTTTTAATTTAAAACACCCTTAAGTAGTCCTAAAGTACCGATACCGCATCTTTAAGTACCGGTCCAGCGATAGGGGTACTGATAGGGTATCCAAAAAAATACCCTTAACCCTTACTTGTACTTGTCCTTTTGCGGACCGTTTGTCTCTTTTATTTTATAAAATATTATAATTTGCTAAAAAAAATACCGTTACAAAAAGTATCCTTAAGTAATCCCGTACCTTTAACCCTTAATGTAATCCACCCCTCAGAGGGCCCTATATTTTATGGACTTAAATCACATACAGTATCATCTTGAAAGTAATTTGAAATGCAAGAGTGAAGTAAGCATATTGTGACTCCCTGACCTATCCTACCACAATGGGGGTCTTAGATTAAAAATAAAAAATAAGCAAATTGTGCTCCTTCGCCTAAATGGAACCCCACAAATGAATGTTAGCGTTGTATTTAAAAAATTAATTACAGGGGCATTTACATCTTTCTATGCATAATGCTGTAATATCTAAAACTGTAACATAGTAGACAATGCTGTTGGCAGAGTTTTCTGGCGTTGAAATCACAATCCAACTCAAGCTTCAGCATATTTAAAATGTGTCATGTATATGCAGCTATACAAAATACGGAAATGAGTTAAAAATGCCCTTCAACTATTGGAAAAGGTTTAAAAATACTCTTCGTTCATCTGTTGGGTTAAAAATACTCTTCCATCCAGCTTTTTGGTTCATTTATGCCCTTTGACCGTTAGGTCAATGCTGAATTAAAAATAATAACTATTTAAATTCCACGCGACAACTTCTTATTGGCTAAAATTATAACATCTAACTCATTAGAAAGACCCACCTATATCTACCAGTTTTTCGTACTAACCCGCTTCAAACACTAACACCACCCGAACAAAAAGTTAAACTAATAAAAAGAAGGAGTCCTACTTCTATCAAACTCCATGGAACAAAAGCTCCGTGGAAGTTATAGCGAACATATAAATGCAAATTTACTACGTGATTTTCTTTTTCTTGTTATGGCATCCAGTTCAATTTACATGATAGACACAAATTGCATTAGATTTAAGATGAGTTTAATTTAATCACTCAAAGTGATTGTTTGGAAGATGTAATAAACCGTTGGAGAGGAAAGTACACAATTAGCCACTAATTAGAGATGTCTTTACTCTTTAGCCACTGTATAAAATGTATTTACTCTTTAGCCAATGTTTATTAAATTTTTACCCGTCTGAACAAAAATACCCTAGTGCTAGACATAGGTGCTGTGTAAGTATGAAGGACATGGTATCCTTAACTTCATGAATGTTTTGTAAATATTAAGGACAAAGTGTTCTGTATTTGCACCTTCCATTGTTAAACTTTAGTACACCATGTCCTTAACTTCATATTTGCAGTATAAATGTTAAAGACATGGCGTCCTTAACTTCATGTGTGCAGTATAAATATTAAGGACATAATGTCCTTAACTTGTATTTTCACCTTCTGTTGTTAAACTTTAGGACCTCATGTCCTTAACTTCATATGTGCAGTGCAAAATGTTAAGAATAAGGTGTCCTTAATTTCATATATGCAGTATAAATGTTAAGGATATAGTGTTTCTAACTTTATGAGTGTTGTGTAAATATTAAGGACATGGTGTCCTTAACTTCATGGATGCTGTGTAAACATTATGGACCGTGTCTTGTATTTGCACCTTTTGTTGTTAACTTCATATGTATAGTATAAATATTAAGGACACCGTCTCCTTAATATTTACACATCCCTCATGAAGAAAGGGTAAAACCGTATTTTCATATTAATTTTAATAGAGTAGTGACTATTTTTGCTCAGCATTAAAAATACTGGATAAAAACTAAATATCATGTTAAAAAGTGGCTATCCCATGCCATTTCTACACCGCTGGACTACCCCCTAGTTTTTCGTCCCACGTTATTATCAAGAAAATCATTGGTTCATTCATGCTAGCCTTTTTTTGTTTGTTTAATTTGTTCATGAGCCTTTATTCGATGATAATTCTATACGTAAGATTAATCAAGAAAATGAACACATGTAAATCTATGGTTTATGGAGCGTTATTTAAACTTTTTATTAGGTCAGATTAGTGTTTGGGGCGGGTTAGTCCGAAAAACAGGTAGATATGGGTGAATTTTTCTAATAGGTTAGATGTTTTAATTTTGACCAATAAAAAGTTACCACGTAAAATTTAAATAATTATTCTTAAAATTCAGCATTGACCTAATAGTGAAAGGGCATAAATGAACCAAAAAGGTAGATAGAGGAGTATTTTTAGCCCAATAAGTGAATGGAGAGTATTTTCAGACCTTTTTCAATAGTTCAAGGGTACTTTTGACCCTTCTCCGTATGAAATAGTAAATGTAACTTTTGTTAAGAAGGCAGTCAACCTGCATCCATCCTTGCTATACAACTTTTTCTTAATCGAGATTGGCTTGGTTCTGAGTCTATGCTAATGAAACTACTTACCAAGAAAAACTAGTAACCTTTTTTTCACATCCTTATCAAGAAAAGCTAGTATTAGAGATAGCTTTGGTTCATAAATTTGGGTTGATCCAAGATAAAGCAAGTTAATTTCAATGATATTATTTAATTTCAGAAATAGAACACTCTCTGCGGGACATATGCATTCTGAATTTGATCTATCTGCTCAGGTAGTAGAACCAACAAGAGATATTCAGTTATATTTTCTGCTTCAACATGTAGATTAAATTCTCAAATGCAGCACTTTGAAAATGACTTGCTGCTAAGCAGTCAGCTAAGTGATGCAAGCATTTCTTAAAGATGAATCGGTGCATTAGCCTTATATACATCTAAAAAGTCTATGATTTGGCATTAAAAGAGCTAACTGTAGTTTACCGGGCTGACAGAGTCTGACTGGGTTCTTGTAAATTGTCACTTTTGCTGCATTATGAGGTGATAATACAACGCGTGCAATGCTAAAAAGTTCACTTTTCTCAACTGCAGACTGCCATTCCCTTTATCTGCCACAACAAGGTCATAAGGAAGCCCCGTCTCATTAGTTTCATTGACCCATTTCACAAAAGGCTCACCAAATTTCCCTACAAAGTACTTGAATGCAGCAAATTCTCCATGTCTGCCAGTTAACAATGCCTGTTGAGGATCAACTGTTCCAAAAGACAACTGAACTCTTTCTCTAGCATCAAATGAATTATAATTCCAGTCTTGTGGTGCAGTCACATTATTGGAGAATCTGCCAGTTGACGCCTGTTGAGGATAACTCGTGCCTATGGACAGCTGACCTCTCACTCTCGTGTCAAATGAACTATAATTCAGGTCTTGTGGTACAGTCACATTATAAGGAGAATTACTTGCAGCATTGATGGTAGAAGGTACGAGCACATTACATACACGATCAGTATCTCGTGAACCTAGTAAAGCTGCAGGGGGTGCTGGATCATTGTGACCACGAGTGATCTCAGTTTAAGCCACAGCAGATGTTTCTGCTATAACTTCAACCGTGTCCTCCTTTCTAGGTTTGATACCACTGCTGCGAACCACGGAAACCATGATCAGTTTTCCCGTCTGCAGCGGATGCTGGATCAATGCGACCACGAGTGATCTCAGTTGGAGCCAGACCAGATGTTTCTACTATAACTCCTTCAGTCTCCTCCTTTCTTGGTTGGAAATTGGCTGCCTGTATCTTCATATCACTTGCCTGAGTGAGGGGAAACCATGATCAGTTTTCCAGTCTGAAGAGGGCGCTGGATCCTCGCGACCACAAGTGACCTTAGTTGGAACTGGAGCAGATGTTTCTTCTATAACTTCTCAATAGTCTCCTCCTTCCTTGGTTGGATGTTACTGGCTGCCTGTATCTTCATAACACTTGCACGAGAATCATGGAAACCATGATTATTTTTCCAGTCTGCAGGTCGCCATTGAGCTGCCTCCAGGTTTCTTCTTGAAATTCACAGGGTTTGTCTCATCAATTGTTCTAGAATCACAACTATTCATCAGCCATGTCACACTATCAGTTGGCAATGGAATGTTTGCAAGTGACCAAACAGATTCACCTACAGGAAGCTTGGGCATTTTCTGGCTATTCAAAATGAAAAATTCAATTTGCTCCTCAGTGGAACCTGACTTTGCCATTGTCGTGATCATGTGTAGAAAGTTTGCCAAGTGCAAGTCAGGAGCTCCAGTATAGAATAAACGAGAATTCTCCATGAATATTGAATGAGAATCAGATTCTCGAGTGTCAAACAGGATGTTTCCCTGTGAAAGAGTTAAGATGAACACGTTATCCATATATATGTTTAATAAGGGATAAGAGTTTCACTGACAACTAAGTAGACATACCATATACAAAAAGAAAACATACCAAAAATAGAGTATAGGCATTTACTGGTGCAATTCGATTTATACACTGACTTTGTTAAGTTCTTGTCAAGATCGACCGGATACATTAAGGTTAAAGGTGACGACTATTTTTTCAGAACTTTTCCATGGACTTCTGATTTTAATCCTAAGGTGGAAACTTCAATGGCAGTTGTGTGGATTTCTTTGCCAAGTTTGCCTCCTAATTTGTTTGCAAAGAAATCACTTTTATCAATTGCTTCAGCTGCTGGTAAAGTGTTGGGTGTAGATAAGGCTACACAAGATAGAACGAGGCCTAGCACTGCTAGAGTGAAGGTGCTTCTTAATCTTCTTGATAATCATCCAAAAAAGATTAAGTTGCGCGTATTCGACAAAGCCAATGGTAAATATCATGTGTTTTACCAGGAGATAGTGTATGATAATCTACCAAGTTACTGTTGCCACTGCAAACATCAAGGACATGACGAACGATCATGTCGGATTTTGAAAGGCAAAACAGGACAGAATGTAGTTGCAGCCGTGGATCACAACGGCCCAGTAGATAGCAATCTGCCCGTCATTGATACGAGCACTGTGGTGCAGCTTAAAGGTGATGCGAGAGATTTTTTAAACGCTAAAAAAACTGCACACAATGAGATACAAATAGCAGAGAAGCAGACCAACAATATGAGGCAACAGGTGCTGCAACTGGACACTGATAATGCTGATGTTACTGGAGTTGGAACAGATAAAATTGCTGGTCGATCTGGAAATAATAATACTGCTGTTGCTGCTGAAAATACAATAGCACCAAATTACAAGTTTCCAGATGTTTGTGGACAACCATTGAACACGCCAAATATGGGTGTAGTTATTGGCCGAATTAATGATAAGCAACAAAATGAAGTTGGAGGTTCTACTGCTGCATCTACTGATGTTGCACAACAAAAATGCAATTCATTCAATGGATTGGTTGAGGAAGCTGAGAGTTCTGGGACTAAAAAGGTTGATCTTGATAAGGGTCAACATAAAATCAACAAGAATGAAGTTTGGACGGTTGTAAAGCCTAGGAAAACACCTACAAATACAACTGATCCGCGAGAACAACAGAACACAAGTGTTATACCAAAGGTTGATGGAAAATTAACCAATTCAAATATGTTCGATGCACTGGAATGCAATAAAGATGGACAACCTGTTCTACAAACACTCAATGTTAATAAGATGTCCAAAGATATTGTTCCATTCTCAAACATTGCAAATGCAGAGGAGGAATTGACGGGCAACAGTACCAATATTCCCACTTTGCATATTTCCAGTCCTCACGTTGAAAAAATTACCAAGGATGCACAGGATGCAATTTTGATACATACAAACATGGCGAGAAAACCTTTGGTCACTTTGAACACCTCGGTATTTGAAATACCTTCACAATCTGAAGGATCTGAGCACGGAGTTGAACACACTCAGTTGATGCTGTCCACTGAAGCGAAGGATCAGCAACAAAATCGGGAGGAAAATAATTATTTAACAAAGATTAGAACTTGGGTTGACCAACTTGAGCATGAAAAAGAAGACTGGGGTGATGATGATGAGTAGGAGGAGTCCACAGATTTTGATACTCAACAGAGCGAAGATGAAGACTTATGTTCTGTTGTCTCACCCTCAATGCCAAAATCACCAGTACCAGCACCTCTCACAGTTGAACAGGAGCAGCATAACAATTGCACAAGGAGCCCAGTGTCACTGAACGCAACCAAAGAATCTGGGCAGCAGAAGTCAGCAACCACACCAGTGGTTATGGAGGTTTCACAACAGCTGCAGAACATTAGCAAAGCCAGTGCGCTTGATGAGAAACATTATCAGCAGCAACAGGCTACTCCTGACAAGAAAAAACAGAATACGTTAGCAACAGATGGGGTACAGCAACATGATCTTTGCATCAATAATGAAGTGATATCTAATGCAGGTACACAGTCAAAATCTGGTATGCAACAGCAATACTCTCGCAAAAACAATGCAAAAAAATGGCAAAAAACAACAAAATTCAGTGAAAACAACATCAAATGCTGGGCAACAGCAGCAGCAATTTTCAAATACAAATGCTGGCCGGCTGCAAACAAGGCAACAACGTCAACAGGAGCTGCAGATCTGCACAGGCGAATCAATTTATATACCATATTCGGGCAAAAATAATGCTTTACAAGGACAACAGCAGCAAATAGGTGAAAGCACAACAAACACAACAACTGGACAACAACCTCGCACTTTGCAAAAGGAACCAATATTCTTAGAGGAGATTGTAATTCCTATTAGCCAGCGAGGATGGTTCGATTCCAAGGTTAATGATCCAAAACAGGTTGACTCAACCGTCTCCAAGATGTCCACCCGTTCGAAAAGGAAATAATGATTTTTGAATACTATTTGAAGAACCGGGAGGAGGAAGACAAAGAATTGCAACTTCAAGAATTCACAGCATTGGATAAGGAAGGGCAATTCCAAAATTATTACTGCTTTTTATTATATCTTTTTCTAAGCATCATCTTATGTAATATCATCATAGAGTGTATTATAAACTCTATGATGATCATAGAATATCTGGTTCTAGCCAGTTCTTTCTTTTTGCATGCGTGCTAATAATGAGGCATTTAATTGCCTCAATAGGCTTCGTAAGGTAAGGTTTAGCTCGATATGTTGCTTAGGTCCTATGCCTTTGGATACAGACCAACGGCTATTAGATTATATGCCCTCGTGAGACACTATTGCCGGCAACTACACCATGAATCCTCTACATGAGGCTGCTACAGAGGCAATGTGAGGCGCAGAGGAGTAATTATATAGCCAAGGCATATAGGCAACAATACTCGAGCTATTGTCCCCCTTACTTGTACTTGTCCTTTTGCGGACCGTTTGTCTCTTTTATTTTATAAAATATTATAATTTGCTTAAAAAAAAATAAAATAATCATGTTAGATCTCCATGAGTCGGGCAAAAGAAAAATGGCAAACATGACAGTTCCGTAGAGCTGAAAACAAAGTTATCTATACATCCTTTTTCCTATTTAATGAGGAATAAGAACAACAAGAAGAAGTTAATCCTTTTTTCTTGAAAACTAGACCTTTTTTTTGACAGTGGTGTCAACGCCATCTTGCACACCAGGCAACCTGCAGTATTCCACAGGCATGGGTGGCGTGTAAACCTGCCCACAAAGTTAGAGCGAGCTCAAGAAGAAGTAGAAGAAGCAATAAACACGAGTTTATAGAAGTATGCTTTATAGTCTTGAAATATGTAGAAAATGGTCTTCAAGTTACATATATTTTAGGTTGACCCCTGGTTTTGTATTTAGTCCATGCAATTGGCAGTAGTGACTACTGATAAAAAAATCATCGATCGTAATCCTTTTTTCTTAAAATGTCTAACTAATTTCTTTTGGGATGGCAGTGTCAAGGCAAGAACGGCTCGACTAATTCACAGAGCAACTTGCTAGATACAACCCACAAGCCAAGTTGCTGGGTTCACAATGAGTGTTATAGCCGAGATTCAGACCTAGAATCCCCAAGTTTGTTACTCCTGAGCTTGAGCAATTCAGTCATCCCAATGGAGACACATGTTAACGAAAATCCTAATAGAACAAAAGCTTTTCCAAAAACATCTCAAGTACGTAACATAAAGATAAAAGAATCAATAGATGCTAACATGATTATAATACCTCTAGCAGACAACTGCACTCAAACTGCTTCTCCGATACTATGTGGACACTTTTAATAACATTCCTGTAGAACAACTTTTCAGGACAACAATCTGTAGACATCTCAGGTTCTCAAACACAGACTGGCTGAGCTGAGAATACTTGTATGTGGAAATGTTATACATATATCGTTGAGCATATGGAAGAGCCCAATTAATCATCGAAGCTATAAAAAAAGTATCGTTGGATCATAATAAATGATTTCTCGTGTTACAACCTGCAAAGGAGAAGTTAACATTGAGAAAAATTGGGTATAATAATACCTTCTTGATAGTAGGATATTAAGAAAGAATTGATTAGTATGGGAGAATATTCAGTTTTATGAAAGTGGAAACCATTTGGAACAACCCAAAATGGTAAGTAGGACAACAAACATGGAATAAAGGAAGTAAATGAGTTCCTACATCATATCCACGAAGTGGAAAGAAAGCTATATAATTCGAATAGCGGGAGTACTTGATACACATCCAAATCAGAAAAAAGTTACTGTCGAATTTCTGAAGTTAAATACAAAGATCTTTCCTCAAACAAAAACAACAAAGATCGTAAATGTGTTGAAGGACTTTCTTTAATTCATACAACATCATGTTCTGCTTTTTTCTTTTCTTGATCAAGTTAGCTGCTGCAGTTTCAAATGAAAGGAATCATCATAGCAGAATTTTAAGAGTTCATTCACACTACCAACAAAAGATAATTAGGTTAAAAAGGGAAAATGGTAATCAATTAAACAGATGAGCTGCTATTACTTCTTTGGCGCCCATTCGCCGGTTATTAGATAAGTTATAATAGTAAAGTGGGTAATCATATTTATTCAATTATTTGAGTTGTATAAGACCAGAAAGCTTCAGAGATAAAAGAGCCATTTGTCCATACCTTATTTCCCGGAAATCCAACCATGAACTAACTTCAAATCATTATAATTACCATTATCAGCTTAAGTATTACATATCAGGGATGTCCAGGGAGTTACAATTCGTAACTACTCCCTCCACTCCAAAGTATTAAATACTTACCATATACAACGATTAAATTAATGATTTTTCAGCTATATTTTGGTCATCAATCCGCTAATCGTCTGAGTTCTGAAACCAACGTTTATATACTTAAAACAATTGCATAAAATACAAAATATATGAATAAGAACACTATCAGCAACAAAAAATGTCCATTAATTTATTTGAAATGGTCACAGTAAAAAGCTTCTATTGACCAAATAGATACTAACTGGGTCAATTCAACTGGGCATAGAGATCATCTCTCCCAGAAATATCTAGTCTTCTCCTATATGCACATGGACAAGAATGAAAAGAGAAGAAGGGTGTAACTTAGCCTACCTCTGAAAGAGAAGGAATATTTAGTCCACGCATAAAGATCGAAACTTTTGTTCGGAGAATTTCCTTTTCCTCGTCGTCGAGTTCCCCAAGTAGAGAAAGTTAATATTATCAAAATGCTTAAATTCTGTTCTTAACTTATCATCATCACACCGACAGACGAGCCCAAAGGATTGGTTGAGAGATAACCATTTATTTTCTGCAGCGGGAAGAATCAAATACTGCTTTTCCTTAAGACTCTTCTCCAGGAAAACAACATCTTCAAATCTCAAAGAGCCAGATTTTAGCTCGTCATCCCACTTGACTAATATACAGAAACCCTGAAAAGCAAGTATAAAATCATTTTTAACCTTAGATATTTATCAAACCTGGCTTTGTTAGCATCAAATTCATTTCGCCAACTACGACAATATAATTTATTAGCAAAGATAGCTTATTTTCTTAGCTTCTTGTGAAGGTAAAGCAACAGCAGACAAATGAAGCAGTATTTGAAGGTATCCATGGAAATGAGGGAGCTCATTCACTCCACATCGATTAACAAAAAAGTCATGAAGGCCTGGATTTACACTACATAATATTCTGGTAACCGGGTGGTGGACTGAATATTGGTCAAATTTTGTATAGACCATCTTCACTTGGTCCACAGAACCAGTTGAATCATGCCAAAAGACTTCTTTAAGTGACAACAGAACACCAGGTACAACATCTTCAAGTGAAGCACCAAACTTAGAAGGGACAAACACAGAAGGTCCTTCACATAATGCTTCAACCACTTCTCTCTCTGAAGTATTCATCCTATTCCACATGAATGTGTAAAATCTGGACATTTGCGATACACTGGAAAAAATATCCAATGGATGAGTGTGCAAATTCAAATTAATGATGAGAAAAGGAGCTCAGAATGAAAGAAATGCTTACACCTTAAGAAGTTTCTATTTTTTTCTAGTCATTCAGGACACTAAAGTAGTAAAGGGAACATGTTATGGCCAGACAGTGCCTGACCGTCGCTGATATTGCATCATTCAAGTCATGATTAATTTTTGGAAGTGGAAACCACCAGACAACTTATTTGTTTCTAGTTTTCCTTCTTTTCTTGTGGACAGAGAGTAGCTACCTCTCCAAAACAGGCATTACGTTTAACGGTTTAAGGGAAACTGGAGAACACATTTTTCAAACGAATAACATTCTGGCTCGACATCACCCTCCTACGTAGACAGGTGCGACCCAAGCAACAACATCAGTAGTGCTTTCTCAATAACAATTCTGTAGCCATGCTTTCATTTTATCTAGAAAAGTTGAGAGTCCATCTGATTAGGATTTCAGTAGGACTAATTAAAATCTGAAGGCCAATGTCAGGGAAAGACAATATAAACAAGACTCAAGCTACCAACTTAACGAGTTTGATTAGGCTTCAATTTCCTAAATAAAGGTAGTTATTACAAACTATGGAAAAAGAAAAAGAAAAAGAAAGAGAAAGGAAAATAATCATCAATTTCAGAACACTGCCACCAACTTCAGTATGTGAATATATGTGACCAATTCATGCAGCATGCACTATTTATATTTGGGTTAACTAATTCCTATTTACATCATAGGAAAAGATATAGCTGAAACAATAAAAAAATGTTTCTTCAGTAAATGAAAAACTAAACCATCTTGCTGTTCACATCGCTCTCTGCTGAAGGATAAGATCAAATACCTAGCCCTCAGAGGTGCTTTCGCTCTCCAAACTTTAAGAACTGCTAGTGTATCATTGACTGTAACTTGGGTTTTCAAACCAAGAGTTGTTAACAACCTTTCACTTCTCATCTGTCACACAAAAGAAGCATTGGCTCTAACTAAGAGCAGTCACAAGGAAAGTCCAACAAAATCCAAGCTAAAACACAACCAAAGTATGTTTCGGTACTACTCTATACCAGGAGCAGGAAGAAGCTAAAATAATATCATGATGATACTACCAACATATCAATGGAACGTAGACAAAAATAACAAGTATTTCACAAGTGCTAATTAAAAGAAGAACAATGAAGCTAATACAAAATAAAGGATCTTGTCAACAAGCAAATGTTGGCAAAAACCAGCTTGTCGTGGAAGTCAAGTTAACTCAAGCTAGCTTCTCAGGCATATAGTTCTGTAAACCAAAACCAGAAAAAAAGGTTGAGATAGTGAAAACGCCACAGTGAAACTATAGTAGAAAAAAAAACTAAACTGCTTTTCTTTTCTTTTCTGATAACCTAGAAACCCACTGTTTTCTAGCTTTGGAACCCAGTGGATAATGGCCCTCCCCACCTTCTCCACTTAGTTACCAGATTGGTTCGGCAGCAAGATTTCAGCTCGTAACATGTGCCTACCACACATCCTGCATTGTACTACCTGTTCCATTGAACCAATCCTTGGGTGCATAAGATATTGTGCTTAAGTTGATCACTATATTAGTTCTCACAATAATAATATAATACACACTAGAAGAGTTAGCTCACCATGCCAGCATAAGATGTGAAAAATCAACCATGCCATATTTTAGGATGGGCTAAGCTGTGATCAGTAGATACTCATATAAAAATCATGACAGGACAAAAATTAGCAGGTCAAAGCTTGTCGAAATGTTCACTGTCGATACAAATTACCAGGTTAAGCAACTAGTTGTAGTGACCCGTTTTACGCCCCAATTTATTTCCTTAAATTATAATAATTGAAATTTAAGTTGTGGGAATGAACTCGGAATATACCTTGTGGGCCCGAATAAGACTAGGCTTGAATCGATAAAGTTCGATCTTCCGATTAATAGGTGAAATTTTGATCCGGAAGTCGGAATGAAATTCCGAAAGTTGCTGTAGGTTCCTTATGTAATTTTGGACTTGCGTGCAAATTTTCAGACCATTCGGACATCGTTTGGTCGGGTTCGGATCGAAGGATCGAATTGAGGATCCTTGGAGTTCATGGGTTTGATTTTGAGACAAACCTAATAAATCGATGTTCATTTTAGTGTTCCAACGATTGGGACAAGTTTAAATGAGGTTATAGAACATGTGTGCATGTTCGGATAAAGTCCCGGGGGTCTCGGATGAATTTTGAGTAGTCAACGGGACTTAGTTCATCGCTATAGAAGGCGATGCCTTCATATTTTCTGGTGTGATCGGCCTTAAAATTAGTAAACGAGCTCCAAACTCAATTTTGTTTGAGGCATTGGCTCCGTATTGAAATTTCGGAGCCGTAGCAAAAAGAATCGTATAAATCGGACTCCGTATGAGAAAGTTAGACTTAAATTAGTAAAACGAGAAAAAGGATCAGTTGGTTAATCAAATTCGCGGCCAAAAAAGCTGTTCGCTTTCTGGCTCCGCGAACCGCGAAAATGGCTCAAGCCATCGCGAAGAGAAACAGAAGAAGAGGGGCCGATTCGCGGCCAGTTCGCGCACCGCGAACTGAAACGGCGAGACGCGAAATGGGATAGAGGGGTTGCGAACACAAACAGTGGACCTGGGCAATTTGCCAGGCCATTTCGCGGCGGATTCGCGGTCCGCGAATTGAATCGGCGAACCGCGAAATCATTCCTGGGCATCGCGAATTCGGTCCGAAGGTGGGCAACCTTTCTGGTTGGTTTCGCGGCGGAAAAGCGGTCCGCGAATGGGTTATGCGGACCGCGAAATCAGCATAAGTGGTCGCGAAAATAGTTTCCTTCAGTACTTTTGCCCGACTTTTTACTTAATATAAATGAGACCTAGGGTCCATTTGAGCACATCTGAAACATAATCTCAATACCCACGAACAAAGGCTTCTTCAAACATAAAGAATCATTAGGATTCAACCCCAAAACACACATGCAATCAAGATTACATGATTAATCTTGCAAATAAAGAAGGGTTGCATCATCTTGAAAACATTTGGGGCTTTTGAGAGGAAGATTAAAAGTGAAGTTGAGACAAATAGAGAGGGAATCACAATAAAATCATCGGGTAAGTATTCTATGCCCTAAATCCCTCTTAGAATGTAATTTCTATGCTTAATCCCTTCATAAATTCACGAATTTGTGAAAGAGAAGAACCTAGGGTTCTTCTCAATTTCAAGAAATTATGAAAAAAATTTGGGGAATAAGGCCGATTCGAAGTCGAAATACGACAAATCTTATATGGGTGAACTCGTAAAGAGATAAGGAACATGTTTTAGTAATAATTTCTGAATTTCGAGAAGTGGGCCAGGGGCCCGGGTTTGCTGAATTGGGAATTTCATAGTAATTCTGATTATTTTGCTGATGTTGACCCCATAGTTTAATTTGACATAATGATTGTGAAATTGAATAGATTCGACGCACGAGAAGGCCAATACAAAGGGCAAGAGCGTCGCGGGCTAAGGATTTAGCTGAATTCGAGGTGAGTAATACTTGTAAATGACGTCCTGAGGGTTCGAAACCCGGGATTTCACCTCTTAACACTGTAATGAGGTGAGGTACATGCTCGGTGATGAGCATGGGCTTGTTTATGTATGGGGATTGGGACTTGGTCCACCCCGATTGATGATTTCTATTGTGTTCATGACTGAAACTCGTTTGATATTATTGTAATTGGGCTAATTGCCACGTTTGGGCTTCGTGCCGGTCATATGAACCCTTCAAGGATGATTGTTGTTGTATGTTGTATTACAATGTTGGGCATATCGCCAGTTGTGTGGACCCTACAAGGGTGTTATTGGGCATACCGCCATTGTTGTTGCATGAATCATTTCATCAACTTGGATTTGAAACACATACGCTGTTTCCAAATGATTTCTAAATGGATCGGGTGGCACGCCGCCACGGGGCATAGACATGCATGGATCGGGTGACATGCCGTCATGAGGATTAGATTGCATGGATCGGGTGACACGCCGTCACGATATATATTGCGCCGGAACCACCCACCGAGCGCGGGTACCCAGAGGAACGGGTGGCACGTCCGCCACAGGTCATGACTAGCTTTGACTAGCTTGACTAGCATTGCATTGCATTGCATGGTATAGCATCGCATTGCATTGCATTGCATTTTTGGTGTTGTGATTATTCTGCTTACTTCACGTATTGATGTGGAATGTAATTTGAATTACTGCTCGTTGTGGATTGTTTAATGATTTGGATGTTTCCTATCTTCAGTTCTTATTTACTTTTATTACTCACTGAGTTGGAAGTACTCACTTTACTCCCTGCACCTTGTGTGGAGATTCAGGCGTTAGTGGTCCTGCTCAGAGGTACTGATTACTACTGCTGGACCGGAGCTTCTGAGATTACGAGGTAGCTGCTTGCGTCCGCAGCCCCGTAACTCTTTTTTTTTGTTGATTTTGCTTCCCTCAAATCTTTGTACTTAAGATATTGTAATAGTTATATTATCATTAGGCCTTCTCTAGTGGCTCATGACTTTGTGACACCCCGATCTGAGGGCTGTCGTCGGGATGGTACTCTATATATATATATATTCCGACTGATTTTGTTGTTTATGTATTCTTGTTTTAAATTACGTGGTTTAACTGTTTGAGAGCAGTTAAATTGGATTGGCTTGCCTTGTCCTCACGAGAGGCGCCATCACGACCGGGTTGGGATTTTGGGTCGTGACACTAGTACATGTAAAACTCTAGACTGTCTTGTCCAATCATCCCAATACGGTTAAAATAAGCCTGAAGTTAAACATTTTTACTTTTCTTGATTATTTTTTGGCCGAATACATAGGCGACCCCTTGAACTTGTCCGGATTTTTCATTTGAACACTTAAACTGAGACTATGACCTATTGAACACTTGAACTATATGTAAACTGTGCCTATTGAACATAAATTTGATAATTGTAAACCAAATTCAGTGCGTCACATGCCAAACACAACCAATAAAATAGAGACACGTCATACAAAAGAAAAAGTGAAAATTTGAAAGAGAGGGGAGTGGTAGTTGGCCGAAAAGAAGACTCCGTCAGCATTAAACTTTTCCGCAAAACAATATTTTCTGGAAACATCAATGTTAGCGTCTGAATCTAAAAAAGAAGAGAAACATTTTCTTGGCTGAAAAAATAGAGGAAGAAAAATCAAATCTGGGTCGTTCAGAAAGTTTTCAGGCAATGTCCATTTGTTCCGGCTTTGTGCAACTTCAACCGCGACAAAATGACCCAAGATTTTGCAGAAACAAACTTTACCATTTTATTCAGGCATTAAGACAATTCTTAGGCATTTTCTCAATGGATTACTCAGAGATTACATACTCCTAATACATCAAAATGATGAGCTAAATCTAAAAAAGTATTGTATATATTTTGATGGTGATTGCCGCTCCATTTACATGAAACCTCAAAACTAGTGGTGGCATACAGTACAGTATTGTAAGCATTTACTGAAAAATGACAACTAAATCCAGAAGAAGAAAGAATATTATGGTGTGAAGAAGAATGGGTTTGGGCCTATGACAGAAATTTAGAAAGAGATGTGAGTTTTGGAAGAAGAAATAAATAAAAAATGGCTCCGCCGAAGCTTTACATTTTCCGGTGATGATATTGTTACAAAGAAGCGTGTAAATCATTTCAGGCGCTCAATCTTGTGGTGGAAGCACATGATGTGCTGCGTAAGCATTTTGTGTTCAGTAGACACAGTTTAAGCACAGTTCAGGTGTTCAATAGGTCATAGGCTTAGTTTAAGTGTCTAACTGAAAAAATGGACAAGTTTAAGGGGCTGTCTATGTATTTGGCCTTATTTTTTTGTGGGTAGACGTTAGACCAATAAAATCCACAAAGTTTGTTGAGTTCTAAATATCAAGTAAACGAGGCTGATTTATGACATTCTATTTGGGACTCAGGATCTCTACATCAAATTCAGTCAAGATCACTAACCTTAGGAACAGCATAAGGAGCATTATCACCCAAAATTGAGCGCACAGCCTCGCAGTCATGGAATAATTCCCTTGAATAGTGGAGCTCATTATCGATAGTTGATGCTACCCATCGAACGTCACATATGATTCTGCTGAACGATGAACAACTATTTTCCTTTCTCCATCAAAAGTGAAATAGAAGCCAGTAACCTTATCACTGAAATAATCATCCCACAAATGATCAAGTACCTTCAAAAGGTACTTGCGTTTTTCCTTGTCACTTGTAGAAGATAGTTGTAACAGCATATTGACAAATTCTTCAGACAACCAATCTGTCGCAATTGATTCTCTGGGGATCAGATCTTTATCCCACGTCGCATTCATGGGAAGACGGCATACATCAGACACACTACTCTCAACTTGAAGAACCTGCGCGAAATCACTGATTCCAAGTTCCTGGAAAAACTTTCGCCACTTTAATACACCTCCAGATAACATTCTGTTGATTGGATGCTTTAAGTACATAACTTCAATCTCATGCCATTTAAGATCTAATCCAAGAACTAATTGACTCATATCAGTGGGATTTCCATATTCTTTGCTGAAATGGATGGGAACCTCTACAGGACGTCTGCAACTATGATTAGTCAATATAAAGACATTGTCTTGCAGTTTCCTGATAGTTTGCTCTTTTCCTGATTGAAAGTCACAGCAACTCGACTGTAAGTGGAACATCAAGAAAGCAAGATACTCTGTCATTATTTCTCTATGTCCTTGTCCGTGTTGCCCTTTGTAAAGATAGGGTAGAATATGTATCTTTACCATTTGATGTGCCGATAACTGTTATCATATTAATATTATCTACAATTGATGATCCATAGCATGATGTGCCAAGAGCAGAAACAGCAGAAAGAAGAGAAGAACTCACAGTTCTAAGACTAGCATACAATCTTGGGAAAGTTTCTGGTGCATACTCATTGTTAATTGTGGCGCTCAGTGAACGAAAATGCAACCAAATTGCACCTTGCATCCAAAGATCCATATTTACCGTCAGAAAGGGAATAAATGGAATTTTCTTAAGGTCCTTCATGAGATCCAATTCTGACCCGAAACCTGCTAAGCCTTTCCCATCTGACAACAATGTATATACAGTGTTTAACCACGCACACAACCATCCCAAACCCATTGATTTTAGACCGTCTTCTGAAGAGCATAGAGAAGTTATAACCTGAAATAGAACCTTCAGTACTCAACTCCAAGAGCCCGAGCAAATAAGTCTGGTAGAACTATATCCTTATGCAAGAATCCACCACCAAGATGCTTGTAAGCAAGCTATCAGGCAAGAGCTTACGAGACTCTTCCGTCCAATTGCGCAAAACTTTGCATGGAGCAACCCGCTCATTTTCTGGACCTTCTACCATCAAGCAGTTTGACATGCGTAATATAGAAAGAATCATCCGAGGAAGACTAGAAAAGAAACCATGACCCTCCCCTACAAGGGGAACAAAGCTCACATAAGCTGTAACACCCTTCGCTGGATTATCCCTAAAACACGGCATATTACAAAATGACCTTTCTGCACTAAAAAACGATCCAGGAAACTCTGACAACAGCCACTGGTTCCAAGCACTATCACCATCAACTTCATCTCCAGATGAAGGAAGTACAAAAACCTCCTGAAGTTTATACTTCAGGCCATACTTTTTCAGAGGAAGAAAAGCAAAAAATAGGCTGTTGCTATGGAGTTCTGGACATTGACATACACAAGAGTCACACTGACAAAAAGCATTATCATGCATTTCTTTGATAATTTGCTCCTTTTCCGATTGACAGTCGAGGCAACTCGATTGCAAGTGGAACATCAAGAACGCAACATACTCTGTCATTATGTCTCGATATACTTCTCCAGTTTGCTCTCGATAGAGAGATGGTAGAATATGCTTCTTTACTATTTGATGTGCAGATAACCGTTGGACACCAGCTCTATACGGCATCATAGTAACATTATCTACTACTGATGATTCACTGTTTGATGTGCCAAGAGCAGCAGAAAGAAATGCAGAACTCACAGTTCTAAGACTAGCATGCAATCTTGTAAAAGTGTCTGGAGCATAGTCACCATCAATCGTAGTGCCCATTGAATAAAAATGCAACCAAATTGGACATTCATCCAGTGATCCATACTTACCATCTGATAGGGGAATAAATGGAATTTTCTTAAGGCCTTTCATGAGATCCAGTTCTGTTCCAAAACCTGCTAAGTCTTTCCCACTTGACAATGATGTATAAACCGTGTTTAACCACACACATAACCACCCCAAACCCATAGAATTTAGACCATCTTCTGAAGAGCATAAAAAAGTTAACACCTGAATTAGAACCTTCAGTCCGTACTCCTCAATTCCAAGAGCCTTGGCTAACAAATCTGGTAAAACTATATCTTTGTGCAAGAATCCAACCCCAAGATGCCTGCGAAGCAAACTATCAGGCAAAAGGTTACGAGAATCTTCTGTCCAATTCCTCAGAGCTTTGCATGGAGCAACCCATTCATTTTCTGTACCTTCTACTATCAAGCAGTTTGACGTGCGTAATGTAGAATGAATCATCTGAGGAAGACTAGAAAAAAAACCATGACCCTCCCCTACAAGGGGAACAAAGCTCATATATGCTGTAACGCCCTTTGCTGGATTATCCCTAAAACATGAAAGATCACAAAATGACCTTTCTGTACTAGCAAATAAGCCAGGGAACTCTGACAACAACTACTGGTTCCAAGGACTATCACCATCAACTTCATTTCTAGATGAAGGGAGTACAAAATCCTCCGGAAGTTTATACTTCAGACCATACTTTCTCAGAGGAAGAAATGCAAAAAATAGGCTGTTGCAATGGAGTTCTGGACATCGACATATGCAAGTGTCACGTTGGCAAAAAGTATTGTAACGCACTTCTCTCACAAGTTGCTCCTTTTCTGATTGACAGTCAGGGCAACTTGATTGCAGGTGGAACATCAAGAACACGACATACTCTTTCATTATGTCTCTCTGTCCTCCATTTTGCTCTCTGTAGAGAGATGGTAGAATATGCTGAATATATCGAACAAAACCAGTAGAAAAACAAAAAGTATAAGGTAAACTATCTATCGCAACTAGTTTAGCAATATTTTCCCTATTTCTTTGTTTATCATAAGTAAGAATCCCTCCTGTTGTGTGGTTAACTTTCGCTTGGATACCCAAGGATTCATCATGTGCTACTCCCTCATGTTTGGTTCCTAAATAAATACCCCTGTCCGCATTGACCATTCCTTAGGATGTTTATTTCTTAAGTGAGTCCTAATTTTACCGGTCGCACCTTCATTACCCCCAATTTTGAAAACTCACTCCATTCCACAAAGACCACCTACAGCCGTCTGATTTTCAACTTTCTTTTGCACAAATTCCCTCACCTCATATCAATCCTTACGCTTAACCGGGACTCTACTAGGAGGTACAGGAGGCAAGTCAGACTGAACTTCAGGTGGACTAGCTTGAAATTCATGTGGTTCTTCTAAATTAACCCCAGTTTCAAAGTTATATTGCACTTCTATGTGTTGAGAATCAAGTGGATTATTAGAGCTAAAATCATGATAATATTGAGAATCATCTATGTGTTGACTAGAACTACCAGCAATTCCTTTACCCCTATTTCCCCAACGTCCACGTGCCCGCCCCCCACTACTAGTTCCAATTGAACCTCTGACACATAATTATAGCAAATAAAATAAATATATGACAAAAATATAATAAAAGAGTAGGAAGTAGGAACGACCAACCAAATATAACCGTATAATTGAGGTGAAGTTGAAACTTAAACCTTCACTTGATAGCAACTCCAATTAAAACTTGATAAAGAATCAAAATTGTATAATTTACACAAATAGTCAAAGTAGCAAAATAGCAATATTGTAGAGAATTTGAGAGAATTGGATGATTTTTGTAAAAATATGAAGAAATAATGGGGTACTTATAGGAAATAATAGTTAAGGGTGGTTATGGGGTGAAATGGCCGTTTTTGGCTGTTGGACAATGGCTATTATCTCAATAGAACCGTTGCCAACAACTAGTTTTTAAACTGGCAGATTTTTTTTTTTTTTTGCGAACTGGTCCGGTCCGGTTCCGGCCCTTTTTTGTACCGATTCATCCGGTTTGAAAAGGGCAAACCGTTCCGCTACGGGGACGGGCACCCCAAGCCAATAAATGGTCCGGTTTCCACCGGTCCTGTGTGAACCGGACCGTTGGCCACCCTTACTAGGCATTATCTTGAAACAACCAAAGAAAAAATAGACACTCAATTGGTACTGAGAGTAATCATTTATAATGTTAGCAGATAAGAAGCTACTCCTATAAATGCTTAATTAATTAATATTACGTTTAGTTTCAAACACTGTTGAAGGTTTAATAGGACAAAATATTGTACAACGATTGGTGAACGATACGCCATGACCTTATTGAAGTGTCCGAATGGAAAAAATTGACAAATTTAAAGAGTTGTTTATATATTCAGCCTATTTAATAATGAGCTTTAGGAATCTTAGGCATAAGTTGTAGAGCTACTCCTTGTGCAAACTGATATCAAGATTAAATTTTAGAACAGGTCAAACCAAATAAGATGGAAAGAGGCTGGGAGCACGTAGTAAATTCTTCCACTGCTCCTTCATTATCATTGTATATGGGACTATTACTATTTGGTGAATCAAACAATTTTATCTTTGGTACTATATTGTCATTTCTTTTTTAAATCTCAATTATAATAAGATGTTTAAAAATTACAAAAAAGTGTGAATAAATCCAATACTTACAGTGGAGTTCCCGTTCCAATTACGTAAAAAAAAAATTTAACAAAAATAAATTAGTCATGTCTAACTTAAGACCAAAAATTGAATGTGTTAGCCCTATTACTCCGAGCCCACAATTCTTTTTATAATGGGCTGATTATTTGAACATGCATATAAAAATCTCTGAACTCACCATTCTTAAATTATTTTTATCATGATTGTTGACAAATACAATATTTATAAGAATTAAGGTTATTTTAGTAACCTTATTAGTTATTGTACGATGGATACGTCAAATCAAACAATAAAAGTGTTACTAAATCACATCAAACAATATAATCTATTCACATGTTGTATCCACAAAATAATATCCCATTTTATGTGATCGCAGTTTGATTGAGCATGGAGTTGCGGAGTTTAAGAAAGAGACTTTTGAAACTTGTGGTCTAAAACTAAAACAAGTCATGTGTATTTGTGCGGCAATAAATCATCTCATTAAGGGTAAAATGAAAAGTTTAAAGTTAAATTATTTCTAGATATAGAAAGGTAATCCGGCCTCTATCCCAATTTATGTGCCGGCATTTGACCGGGCATGTTGTTTAAGAAAGAAAAACTTTTGAAACTTGTGGTATGAGATATCTATAGATATTTGTGTGGCTTTAAATCATTTCATTAAGGGTACAATGGGCATTTCAAAGTTAAATTGTTACTCCCTCCATTTCAATTTAGATTAGTCAGTTTGACTCGGTACGAAGTTTAAAAAAAAAAAAAATACTTTTAAAACTTGTAGTCTTAAAAGGTTAAGGGGTAAAAGCTTTGTGGGCCATGACATTTGTGTGGTTATAAAGGCTTCTCATTAAGAGTAAAATGGAGAGTTGTGAATTATTTTCAAATTTAAAAACGTGTCATTTATTTTGGAACAGACTAAATACAAAGTACTTCATCTAATTTGAAACGGAGTAACTATTAAATATAGAAAGGTGTCATTCTTTTTTGGGATTGGGACAAAGGGAGTATCATTCTTGGAAAGTGCATGGCATAAATTGGAGTACAGTACAGCACAATGACAATATAATATATTATAAAACGATGGGTAACAACCATGCAAACGAGCTAGAAGATGGTACCTTCCCTTCGATAAGTATGAGGCTGCGGAGAGAGGGTACATGCTGCATTGGACACCCAAAGAATGCCAAGAATCAGCTTTAAGAATTACCAAAGCAGCTATTAGCCTTAATTACAGCCCTATCAACTCTGAGGACAATTTTACCGAAATTTGAGGAACCATTAGTCTGAGAAGGAGGAGGAGGAGGGTGCTGAAATTGGACCCTAGGGTTTGGTTGAACTAAAAACCCCCGAAAGTTAGGATTTTGAATGGGAAAATTAGGATATGGCGGATAGGAGAAATTTGGGGACTGAGGATGATTAAGGTTAAGGTTTTCAAACCCTAAAGGTGGTGGCGGCGCCGCCCTGTTCCAGCCGCTGCCTCCACCGTGGTACAGTGGCTCCAGCCCGCGGCCAGCCGCCGCCTCCGTTGTTGTACTGTAGTTTCGGCCCGCGCCAGCCGCCGCCTCCGCCGTTGTATGTTGCGGAAGCCAAATGTATATAGTGTGAATAAGTCACAATTACTATACCAAAAATTATGACAGCCACCAAATAATAAATAAGACAATAAAGCAACAATAAAAGGAATATCAGAATTTACGAGGTTCGGCCAATTTTGCCTACTTCCTCGGACACAACCAATATTTTATTCCACTCCAAAAATACAAGTGAAATAATACTAAAGAGAGAAGATACAAATGCCTTAAGAAGATATGAAGGCAAATGAGAGGCGTGTTTAAATCCTAAACATTAGGCCTCCTTTTATAGGGAAAATTCCAACCAAATTTTCTCTACCCACCGATGTGGGACTTTTGCCAAACTAACAAATCTCCACCTTGGCAAAATTCCACATCTTCAACAAATTTTGGTTGTGTCTTCATCTTCGATCTTCAGTGTTCAACAATGTTGATCAAATCCAAACAATGTTGAAACTTGATTGCAGTCACTACTTTTGTCAGCATATCAGCAGGATTCTCTGTAGTATGAATTTTCTTAACCGTGACTCCACCTTCTTCGATGATTTCTCGTACGAAATGATACCGAACATCAATATGCTTCGTCCTTGCATGATAAACTTGGTTTTTCACTAATTGAATAGCACTTTGACTATCACAAAAAATTGTGATACTTTCTTGTCCAATACCAAGCTACTTTAGCAACCCTTGAAGCCAAATTGCCTCCTTCACAGCCTCTGTAATAGCCATGTACTCTGCCTCTGTTGTAGACAAAGCAACTGTTGACTGTAAAGTAGACTTCCAACTAACTGGTGCCTTTGCAAAAGTAAACACATAACCAGTAGTTGATCTTCGTTTGTCCAGATCACCCGCAAAATCTGAGTCACAATATCCAACTACAGACTGATTGCTTTCCTGCTCAAAAACTAACCCAACATCTACAGTATTAT